>JAWWEQ010017958.1:0-32679 GCA_035583055.1 Torymus tubicola
ATATATATATTTGCTACCACCTCATTTCCATAAACTGCCTCATCTCTCACCGTTCAACCTTTAAGGATATCTCTTCTCGCTCTATACAAAAGACCCCGAGCGAGAATGAGAGAGAGAGAGAGAGACACGCGCCGTATAAGTGCCAATGGGTCTACTACACACGCATGAGCTCGACGTGTATATATATATATATGTGTGTACGCTACGATGCGTGAACGCCGCGGCGCACTGTGTGCCTGCCGACGCGGGTTAACTCGAGCAAAAGGGCTTCCATGCATGTACAACGCGCCCGCGCGCGGCTGAAAGGGTGTGACATCTCTTTCTCCCTCTCGCTTCGGCGAAACCCTCCTACGGCATTCTCTCAAATACATACATACATACACACATATATACACGTGACTCGCTCTCTATCCAAAAAATATCTAAATACACATACACACACGCGTGCGTGAGCGGCACCGCACGAAAGCGACGAACAAAGCGCGCGAGAGTATTATAATGTTATATATATATAATATATAAATTTGGCGCGCAAGCCCGGTAGGCTGTATATATATACTGTTGCTAACGCTGTGACGCGAAACTCGATGAGACATGCGCGCGTGGGTCGTCGAACCGCGTATATATGTATATATATGTATATGCGCAAGGAGAGAAGAAATCTGAGACACACGGTCCCTGATTCGTCCGCATTCGAAATATTAGATTTCCGAGTTGCAGCAGAGTAGCTATAGGTATAAAAGCGGGAGGCAGGAGAAGAAGAAGAAGGTGCCGATGCTGCTGCTGCTGTTGTTGTGGTTATTACGTGGGCGACGGTTTTTTGGGTGTGTGTATATAGGTACAGGCTAATTACGATAACCGAGAGTGAGATAAGAAGAAGTTGTCATCGGAGGGTAATTGAATATATCTGCGCGGACCTCGAAATATCGAAGCTACATGTGTGCGGAGGTAATGCTAATTGCGTGACGCCTTTGAGAAAGAAGAAGAAAGAGAAGAGAAAAATCTTTTTGATAACACCGGTAGATATTTGAATAAAGATGCAGTTTAGATATACATATAATTAGTGTATCAGCGATATAACCCGAACCCCAGTCGACGCGGTCCGGGCAATTATAAATAATTGTGTAAATTAGGGATCGATACTGAACCACCCGATAAAGGAAGATACTTTCGAAAAAGCATCCTGGCAAATATTATAACGTATACCGCGAAAGACCAAAAAACGCGCCACAAAGGGATTATATCAGGTCCCTTATATTCCCACATATACATATATACATTCGCGTCATCGCAAGAAGCCAAAGATGAGATATGAGAAGAAGAATACTAGTAGCTATATCTCGCGCGCAGTTATGGGCGCGGGCGGGCGTAATTGATTGGCGTTATGGTCGAGAAATCGGTAGCAAACCGCCGCCTCTATATTCTCTCTCTCACTCTCTTGGAATGTGCCGCTCTCTTGCTGTCGCTACAAATTAGAGGTGAAAATCATCACAGCGAGTATATAACCAAAGGATCGCGTCCATCCCAGCAGGGGGGCCTATACAATATACACACACACACAGACGTGCGATGTATCTCTAATGCGTGTAAATTTACGCTCCTCTACACTCGCTCTCTCTCTCTCTCCGATTCTCATTTTCTTCGCGCTCGATCACCTTTCCTCGCGGCTCATATACGTTATATATATATATATATATAGCGTCGATACACATCACCGTCGGTTGCTTGAATTAGCAAAGGTAGAGAGAGAGAGAGAGAAAGGAATGCCCGCTGCGTGTAACGAGCCGCTGCTGCTGTAGCTGCCGCCGCCGCTCGCCACCCCCGCTGCGACGCTAATAAAGCGGCGGCGCGCTCGGTAATGGGGCCCCCGTGACTTCGCGGATCTTTCTTTCTCTCTCTCTCTCTCGCGGTAGCGGTAGCGAGAGTGTATATATATATATATATATAAGAGAAAAGAAGAGAAGGTGGAGAGGACCACCTGCCAAGCGCCAAGTAGCCTATTTACGCGCGCTCGCAATTATATATGTATGTACGTGTATGTATGTATGTATGTGCGGAGAGTTATTACGCTCACGCGGACGCGCGCGCGCGCGTTGTATTATGTTCGATATGGTGCGTAAGTGCGCATGCATCCTCGTTGAATATATATATATATATATATGGTGCTGGGTGCAGGTTTTATGCAGTATATAGTGCGCGAGTCACGCTATGGTCTTTCAGAGAGGAGGACTCGAGAGATATATATACACTGACGGGAAGATGAGGGATAATTGGAAATCGGCACGAAAATCGATCGCGGTAGCTGCTGCTGCCGCCGCGAGAGAGAGAGAGAGTTTATTATAATATTCACGGCACGGAGGCGATTACCTTCTACTTCTCCCCCCCTCCCTTCTTATACTCTCTTCGTCTTCTCAAACTTATGACGGCGATCAGTCAGCCGCGGTAAGATTTGTCTCTCACTCTCTCTCTCTCTCTTATATGAGCGATCGGCCAAATTTCCAGGCCCCCGTGATGGGAATAACGTATGCTACGTATCTCTCTCTCTCTCCCCTTTTCTTTCTTAAACGTATGTGTGTGTGTGTGTGTACGATCGAATCGCTCGACGGCGGCGGCGGCGACGACGACTTTTTCACGGTATGTGGAACCCTTTCGAGGGGCGCGGGAGACGACACGTCGCGCACGCGATCTCTACGCTCGCAGCACATATAAATAGGGAGTATATAATACGATGTTATCGGCGTTGCTTTTATACATGAGAGAGAGAGAGAGAGAGAGAGAACGGCTCTCGCGTCGAATTTTACACCTGAAAAATGGATGGCGAGAGACAGAGGTGACAAGCGGTGTAGTAGTGGAAGGAGAGGTGGAATTTTTGGTAAGGTGAAGGAGTGAGGGCGGTGGTGTGTGTATTATATTTGTGGATATATATAAGGTTGGCTGAGTGAGTGGAGTTTAGTGTTCGATGTGTGCTCGTGCGTAAGGGTTTGATTATGTGGTGTGTATAGATTGGCGATGGCGGTTCGTGTTCAGGGAGTAGTAGTCGGATTGGTATGGTTTGAGGAAAGTTAATGTGTGTATGTGAGGTGAAGTAGTCAATGTTTACTGAAGTAAATTTTATAATTGGTGAAAACGATGGATTGATTGGTTTCAGATATATGTAAAAAGAAGTAATACATTGTATATAGGTAATATGTAAATGGTCGATTGTACTTTTAACTTACACAGTTGATTTCACTTGGAAATGACAAGTGAATTATATACTTACAGCGATATCAATATAGAAAAATAACATGAAAAAAGGAGAATACTGTAATTTTTAGAATATGTATTCGGTTTTAATTAATACAATTTATTCGATAATTTTTATGAATTAGACAGATTTTACTAACACCATGTAAATCAAATCATTGGATACGGCTGCTGCTTATCATTCCTAGAATGGACATGCAGTTTAAAGCGTTTTCTCAAACCTTCTAAAATAGTACAATTTGGCGCCTATCGCATGCCAACTAATCAATAATCATCGATTATTAATGGTTTTAGTATGACTGGTCATCATACTTTTGGTGTGCAAAGTTATTTTTACCACAAGTAAAATTAATTCCTTTTTTGTACTTATTTAACCATTTTCTAACTCACTAAATGATGGTCAGACCTCCCGATCACGGATTTTGCTCAAACTTTGAGATATGTTTTTGGATACCAAAATATGATGAAAGATGGAATATTAGATCCTAACGCTTTGATAAACTCAAGTTATCAATATTTAAGGATACATTGAAAAAAGTACTCGTCTTTATTTATTAATTACTTACTTTACATGAAGCCTACATCCAATTGTAAACAATGAAATTAAATCTCGAGAGTGCCAACTTTTTGTTGCATTTTTCAGAATTAAAAAACATTGAATCTATCCAAAGTTATGATAGTTTAAATTTAAGCAATGAAAATACATTAAAATAGACATGCTTTAGTTTCCATCGATTTATAAGCGATTTTTTACGTTCAACTTTAAACTATCATAACTTTGGATAGATTCAATATTTTTCAATTCTGAAAAATGTAATAAAAAGTTGGCACTCTCGAGTTTTAATTTCATTGTTTACAATTGGATGTAGACTTTATGTAAAGTAATTAACAAATAAAGACAAGTACTTTTTCAATATATCCTTAAAATACAACTGAAAATGTCGATAACACGAGTTTACCGAAGCGTTAGGGTCTAATATTCCATCTCTCATCATATTTTGGTATCCAAAAACATATCTCGAAGTTTGAGCAAAATCCGTGATCCGGATGTCTGAGCCTCTCCTAGACAGTAAATCAGTGGTTTTATCAAAGCAACAACTTAGCATAAACATTCTATTTGTTCGTGTGTCTAACTTCCCTGCGCGATAACCCGCGTATGCTCATACTAAACCATTTTTATTAGTATAACTGTCAAATAAAAGCTTCAGAAAATATATCGCTAACTGTTTTCGGAAATCTGATGAGTTTGAGTAATATATAAGATGGGAAAAACTCTTGGTTAGATTATGAAAATGTGTGTATATAATTCTTATTAGTTGGTTGGTAATCAGTTCACAATATTTTATCTCTTACACCTTATTCAAGAACCAAAAAATAATTCCTGAAATTCTTCCAATCACAATGCAACGAAACATGAGTAATTTACAATGAAAAATAATACAATTTTCTAATATCTTGAAATAAAATAATTTTTGTAATAATAATTAACCTTACACTTAAGTTTTTTAAGCTTTATATTTCCTATACTGTCAAAAAAAATAAAATAAAATATAGATACCAAATCAAATCGAAATCTCACGCACATCATCATATTATACAACGCATAAAACGCAAATCGCGTATATATCATATCGTAAAAGTCAATCAAACCGCGCACCATATCATCCGCTATACTGTATATAAAACACTGAACAATCGTCCGATATAAAACATTAATCAAGCCTATATAGCGAAACAATTATATTATTTCCTCCGAAGCACACAAGTCAAGCCGCACGCATATACATCCATACGCATATGAAGAATATAAAATCGCAACCTCTCCCTATACAATTACAACTCGTAATTCCCCATACGCGGCGTATATAAAAGTTAAATATTTTATACTATTTCATGCGTATATAATCCACACAAGCGTCACGCATTTTTGCTCTATAGCCTCTATTCAATATATAACATACAACAAACATACATCTTGCCCAACACACATATACTATACACACAACTTAAGCAATTTTCCCCGCATAGCATGTATAACGCATACATCTGCTAATCGATCGTCTATATACTCTATACACACACACAGACAGAAGAAAACTTCTTCCCTCTCGTATATATTCCTCAGAACTTATTATAAACCCCCCTCATCCTCCTCCTCCTCGAGAAAACTCAACGTGTGCCACGCGATCATGCTCGCACGCGCCCCTTTCCCATCCATCATCCGCGTAGGTATATACGCGCGCATGCAAGGATTGCTACCGCGCACAGCATCCGATGCTCGCGCTTATATGACTCTCACGAAGGACGACGACGATGATGATGATAATGATGATGATGATGATGATGACGAAGAAGAAGAAGAAGAAAGGAGGTATAGGTATATAAGGTATATATATATATAGGTACGTGATGTGCGCTCTCTCTCGCGTGCCGGCGGCGCGATGCAATTTCTCGCACGCAATTGCTCTCTCTCTCTCGAGCGAGCGAGTAAGCACACGTATACATATATATATTACAGTAGCGACCTCGCTGATTCCGCGCTCGTAAATTTCAAGCAATTTCATGCGCGTTTACTCTCCAGACGTCTGTTCTCCCTCTCTCTATATATTATATACATATGCGAGTGAGAGAGTGATGGTAGCATTATAAAAGTTTTCAATTGTTCGCGCGTGCGTGCATGCGCGCAGGTATATATATATATCGCGCAGATGCGTCGAAATTATTATTATATATGTAAGATCATGCGTCTCGTGCATTCTATATACGCGAAGTGAATAGCCCCGCTATACATTATATATAGCGACGTCGGCGGTGAATGGCAGTAAAAGCCAAGCGACTTGTGTAAGTATAATGCAGGTGTGTGTGTATATACGCTTTCTCTTTTGTCTTCAGATGCGCTTCTATAGAGACCACAGATAGGCTTATATATATATATATATAAACGTTCTGGAGCAAGGACACATGCCGTATATCCTGCGTGGGAAACTACGTTATTTCTTAACCTTACACGTTACGTACCTACCGTGGTTTAGTATAGAGCCCTTGTTACCATAGGATGGCAAATCGTTTATATACTATAGCAAGTGAGAATAGGTACCCCCTGAGGGCGCCACCGTACGGACTTATTCGAACCGTTAAATGTACGTGAACGCGAGGTATATATATATAGTGGAGAATAATCGATATGTATATGTATGGTATATATATAGCGGCGGGCGCGCATATATACACACGGTATATAGCTTTTGTAGGGCGAAAAGGTGTGTACGCGAGGCTGCGCGGAAGCTATATACACGTATATACGCGGTTAGGTATAGCGTGGCGCGCGGTAGGTTATATATATATATATATATATATATATATATATATAGAGGTATGGACATACGAAAGGCACGTACATTATGTGCGTGCGTGGTGTATGCCGTATAGGGGGCTATATGTACGTGGGTTTTTACGAGCGGCTAAACAAAGGCGTGCGTATATAGGGGGTGTATATATATATATATGGGATGCCGGTGTGGATATATGGAGAGAAAATTCGGGTTGGTAATTTTCTAAGGGTGCGTGGTATGGTGTATGTGTATATATATATAGTGAGAAAAGGTATTGGAGGAAAGAATGTCTTAATATTATCAGGGGGTATATAGAGAGAGAGAGGAGAGGAGAACGATGATTTTGCGAAATGCTGAGAGTTTTATAGAGGTATATATGTGAGACCGTGTGGTGGTGGTGGATTTTTTTTGGGAGGGATATATATAGATGTATAAGGGATCATGCTCGACACAGATGTTATGCGCGAAGAGAGAGTGAGCGAAACGACGTTATACGCGAGGCCTAAAAATTTAGCCGTGCGAACAATGTGATATATATATACGACCGTGATTTATCGCTGCTTTTCTGCGGGGAATTGAGAGAGCTTTTAAAGGAAATCGTGGGTAGGTGGGTGTTTTTTCTTTTTTTTTTTTCATTCACCTCGGCCGATTTCTGCCAACACTTTGGTTTCTCTATTCTATATATATATACGTGTATGTGTATGTGTGTGTGGATGGAGTGTACTATATGTTTTTCGGGTCATTGATTCAGAGTGCGCACTTAAAAATGTGTATAAAGTCGTAAAAGTTTTCGGGACTCGTTCTCTACCATTTTTTTTTTGTTTTTTTCGACAAAACTTTTCCGAAAATACGATGTGCTTCGGTATGCTGCTTGTCATTTGTTGGCACTTTGCATACTGGATACATTTTTTTTTGTTTTTTTTTAGAGTTGAAATTTTTTCCATGAAAATTTAAACTATAAAAAGTTTGGATGAAGTAAGTGGATGCCGTGTACATACATATTATTATATATATATATACGAGAGAACTTTTCATTTTTCAAATATTTCGTACATTGTATAGAGTCTAATAAAGAAAAAAAAAAGTTGCGCAAGTTGAGAAAACCTTGAAATTAATACAAGTGCATACGCATGATATATAACGAATATTCGAGGTTTTCCAAAGCTCATGCGCATATTATACATATATATACATGCTCACGTTATTGTTTTTTCTTCTTTCTAGGCGAAGGTCGTATCACTTGACGTTGAATTACAACCTATTAAACGATATCAAGAATTTTTTCAAAAGTTAATATACATCTTGTCTTATAAAATCATATATATATATATACTCGCAATAAAATTCATTGACGAATTACGCTGCTCTCCA
The DNA here is from genome assembly GCA_035583055.1 of Torymus tubicola. Taxonomy (NCBI): domain Eukaryota; kingdom Metazoa; phylum Arthropoda; class Insecta; order Hymenoptera; family Torymidae; genus Torymus; species Torymus tubicola. Next base: position 7,950 of record JAWWEQ010017958.1, read on the forward strand.
GACTAATGACTTAAGGTGCTCCCCTCTCTCATAGAGACTAAGTGGAATCCAAGTGTACCCCCAAAGTTTTACATTACCCACATAAAATCCTCGTAACTGAAATATCTTATTTGTGCCCGCGCGCCATGTGGCCGCGATAGTACACTAAGAGAAACAGTTTTGCAAAAATTACCATACTCTCTCTTCTCTCTCTCTCTCCAGAACCCACAGACTGTAAAATCTCAAAAATTTCTTCCATATTTCAAAGGGAATTTCATACGATATGGTATATTTTTCAGAAAAATATGTGCATCGACGTTATACTACTATCGTTTGTCTGTAACAATATATACGCGGTTTAGTTTTCAACGCTTTTTAGTCAAATATACTGTATATATATATAATATCAGAGTATTTCTGAAATATAATGATGCACCTGTATATATATATATATATATATAAAGCGTTTACTAAACGTCACTGTGAATTGTGGTTTGTAACGATTTTGTACAATATTATACTCTACAACTCGGTTACACCTATATTAAATTGTCCTACATTTTCGAAAAAAGAGAAAAGAAAAAAGTCAACTCCGATAAAAAGCAGTACAAGATATAATTTTTGTCGTAGTTGTTATTATATACACTCTTTTACTCACTCAGTGAACAACATAAATAACAATTTTTCCGCAACTTTGCACAACTTTTATCAAACTTTTCCTACTTCTCTACTCGCATTCCCGCACGGCAACGACCTCAAACTCTCCATATAGTCTCTCTCGTTCTTTCTTTCTCTCTCTCTCTCCTCGACCTCCCAATTTTATACACCCCCTCGTGAACCAACCGACCATCACATCCCAGGGCCATCTAACGCCGAAACAATCGCTCTTATCTGCGTGGCTCTCGCAATCTCTCTCTCTCTCTCTCTTTCTACCCGCCATATACTCTTCTATATATCCCCTCCTCCCCCCCTCTTACTTCTCTTCCTCTCACTCTCTATATCTCTTTTCAAGCCGTCGGTAATCCCGCGTTTTCCCGCGCACAATAACTTTATTTTCATATTTCATGCGGCTTGCCTCCCTCTCTCTCTCTCTTTCTCTCTCTCGTGAGGTTCGATTTTTCCACACGGATTTCGAGTCCGAATCTCTCTCTCTCTTCTCTTTCTAGCAACCGCTATGGGTCTTATTTCGGAGGGATAAGCTCGCGCCTGCTGCTGCTGTTGCTATTGCTGAGCTGGAGAAACGGTGCACGTCGTGCAAAAACATAGATGGAAAGGGGAACTGTAGCAGTAGCAGCAGCAGCAGCAGGCAATGTATGTAATCGCGCACGTATACATATGTGCCAGTCGATTCTGTATGCATGTATGTATGCATACGTGTATATATATATATGTTACTATACGCGTGTAGGTTGTATGCAAACCCACTGCTACTGCTACTATAACTGCGCGCGTGTGTTGGCCGAGCGGAAACAATATTAATCAATTCTATAAATATCTAGTTTCGTTTTGTTGTGCGGCACACATGTATGTGTGAGAGAGTGGACGAGAGATAGCGAGGTTTCTGTGGATGTGTGTTACGAAGTGATCGATGGGTTATAAATAAGTTTAAAGTCGGATTTTCCGTTTTATATACCACTCTGACGTTTGTTTGACGAATGCCCTCGATGTAATTTTCGGATTTAATATGTGTGCGCTATCTGAAGATGTAAATTAAGAAACGCTTGTTTGTTACGTATAGATTAATATATACTCGCTCTTGCGCGCGGTTTATTAAAATATAAATAGTGATTGAGCAATGACGATGAGGATGATTATATGAATATGACCTACAAGATATAGATTACTTACATATTTACGTAAATATTTCGAAAACAATTTCATTGTGTAAATTAATCTTATATATTATTTGTCATTCCACATACTAATTGTATAGTATAAACGTTTACGCGGCGTTTTCAACTGATGACGCACAGTACATATTATATAAAATATGTATATATATAAACACATTCAAACATCAATTACACGATTTCGTCACTTACGTCAACCGTTTATATATATATATAGATATAGCTTTCTTATATTATAATTATGTTTGTTCGTTCAATTAAAAACATCATCTCGCATATTCTTCATTCAATTGTTATATGAGAAAATAAGAAATTTGAAATCCGTACAGTAGCACGACCGAGTGATATTTTTATTCAAAACATATATATGCATGATATATTCGTCGTATGAAGAATTTTCTTATCTGGATAAATTTTTAACGTCTACGTGTCTCGTGTGCTGCTATAAGAGAAACTAAAGTTCAAATCAAATAACTCGCGGTATCAATATACTTTCTTCTAATTCTATTTCTCTCAAACATTTATAAATACCTATATATGAAATTTCTTCTCTCTCCTACCTTTTTACTAAACTCTACCTCGAATTTCATCGTTTTATCTATATTTATCTCTAAAAATGTATAATACGTAAAAACAGATCGTTACCACTTTAAAATATCCATATATTTTACCTAATAATAAACACAAAAATCCATCACCTATCCGCATATCCTTATTCATCCTAGAATTCTCAGGACCCTTATCCACACACACACACACTGCTCATTGTTCATATTAACATATCACTCGGCATTGACCCGCGCACGCTCGACCCAATCCACACATATATGCATCGCAGGTCCGCTCAATAACAATAATAATAATCCGCGCGATTGCAATCATAGCTCGTTCTGGGAAAAATTGCGCACTTACCAACCGCTCATGCTTGCTCCATATCTCATATATCCACACATACATATATATCTATATCTCTCGTTTCGCAGTGTGCTATACATGCCGCAATGTCTCGGCCATATAACCGAGAGCACACAGCAGAGATGTCGCGGGTTATCAAGCATTAGACTTTTCTCTCTCTCTGTCTCGTGGTCATGACCGAATACATCAAACCACTTCGCCCGCGTCGCATCTTCAGTGTGTCACTCGCTCGCTGCGGTCTCGGGTGCGCGCGAGATCACTCCCGAGATGCTTAAAGTCTCCTCGTTAGCCATTGTCGTTGTATTCCTTGCTATTTTTCTCATATTCGGGGTAACCCAGTGTAACGCCGCTCGTAGTAGTACCAGTAGTAGTAATACTCAAACGGATACGCCGCTATCGGTCGAAGTGCGCGTTGAAAGTAGTATAATAACAGCGCCTCGTAGGCAACGCGTCGGGGGATGTAAACGTGGACAGCTACTCGATCGTCGTGGCAAGTGTCGTACCCCCTTCTAACATCATCATCAGTCGTCATCATCGTCAGTCGCACGTCGTCAATTCCCGAAACAGCAGCAGTTGTAACATTCGAGGAAGCAAATCAGAGACATATATATATAGAGCAGTAGCACTTGCGTCGCACACTTGTACTGTCACCGTGTGACAATCATTCAATTCGCGCAGCTGACGTTGGTACAGTAGCGCCGCGCGGCAATTGAGAGATAATCGGCTTTAGATAGGGACGGATACATAGACATATATATATGTATGTATATATAGATGTACGTGAAGAGTAGTCAACGGGTAGTGTTGGCCTGAGGCAGTACAACATTAGTAGTATAAGGTGTAGCATATAGAAAAAGAGACGTATAGGCAAGGCAAGACATTATGCGACTTAACAGCTTATTATCGTTGCTGGTACTACTAGTGCTAGTTGTGGTACTAGCGAGTGGCGATGAGACAGCGACGAGGAAACAACCGGAACGGAAGTTTGTATTGTGGCAACGTCAAAAAGATCCGAAAGTACAAGAGAGCGCGGTTATTGATCCTGGATGTAAGGATGGATACCATAAGGTTCATGGACGGTGCAGACAGATTTTTTAAGGATATGCTGGCTGGTGTGAGACATGTAAGTGAACAATAATGATGATTGTGAGGGGAAGGAGATGGTGTAGTGTGTGGTTGGGTGTATGTGTGTATAGGTATAGATGTATGTAGAAGCGAGGGAGGAGGGAAGGTTGCGCAACCGGTTGCTGATGCAGAGGATTGATAGGAGAAGAGTGAGAGAGAGAGAGAGCGAATGGTGACACGTGGAGTGGATTTTTCTAGATAGGAGAGAGAAATAGAGAGAGAGATGAAGTGGTTATTGAAAAAAATTGACTCTTTGATGGAAAAGCGTGACTTTTCGGATGAATTTTTTTTGTTTTTTTGTTTAAGAGAATGAATCGAGATGGATTTTTGGTTTGTTGAAATTAAAATGTAAAAAGTTAATGTTATATCGAAAAAACAATGATATCTTTCAGGTCGATATAAATTTTAAACGATACGTCGGTTAAATGCGATAAAGCGTTGTTTTTCTTGATAATATACGATAATTCGTACTTTGATAAGTGTATATATAAGAAAGGTATATATGACGTCGCGCGGTATCTATAGAATCCTCGGTATCGAGCAAATTAGATGGTTAGTAGTACGATGGACTTAAATATTGACTGACAGTGGGGGGAATTATTCAGGTGTTTCATGATCTTCAACGAGAAGATTAAGTGCCAGGTCGTTATATTATGATCAATGATTTCATGAAGTGAATTATTATTATTGTTCACTAGTGGAATGCACATCTAACAATGTAAAACGTTTTAATTAATTGCTTTTACTGATTTCATAATTGCGTAAATTATACATTCAAGTTTTTTAATAACTTAACATACTTTTCAACAGTGGAATTTGACGTAGGACTTTTATATATTAACCGATATTTTTCTTGATGAAATAATATCATTATTATATGTATACATATGTACACACACACACACACAATTATAAGCGCATGGTACGTTTTCACTTAAAATTTTTTCATAAATGTTTGTATATTCAGAAAGCTCTGCGCGCGCTCGCGTGCATGTTTGGTATTTGATTTATAAACGTGGAATCTCAAGAATTCATGCATTATTCCTCTGACATTTCTTTCAAATATTTAGTGCGAGTAACCATATTGGAAATCCATAATTCTATAATCCATAAAGACGTACTGGTAGTTTGCTGTCCTATGATCGTTCTCTCAGTTCGCGTGTATTGTATATATATATATATATATATATATATATATATATACATCTAAATATATATAATGTAACATATATATAAAATTGGAAAATTAAATATTTTAGCTATCCTCTACGATTCAATTATTTCACAGAACGTATGTCTACCGTATTATATATAATCGTATCACTGTTATTGTACTGTTTTTATCAACAAAAAAAAAAGAAAAAAAATAAAGTCTATACTAAACAAAAGAGGAAATTGATAGCTCCCGTGTATATATATATAACAATAACAAAAACTTTTATCCCCAAGTCAATAAAGAGATATTAATACGAACTTCAATTCAGCCAAAAACTAACGTGCGCGCAAGTTCGAGATACATACACACACACACACATATACAAAACCAACAACAAACTTGGCCACAAACTTCCCTCGAAACATTAATAACGAACAAATTCCGCACTCGTTCTCTCTCTCTCTCTCTCTTTCCGCAATTAATGAGTCGGAATCTATCAATATTTCAACCTCCGCCAACTACGCGCGCGTATAGGCCACACACAGTATATATACCACTGACAGCTCCACGACTACAATACCTCCCCTACCTACCTATACACACACACACATGGTGTGCCATGCACTCGATTCAAAAATATATATAACCGTTCACGCGTAACTCAGGCAAACTTTCGCAATGAAATCCTCGTTACTCATCGATATATATAACGTGTATATTGCTCGCTTCGGCCGCCCTTTTACCGAACAAAAAGCTCACGTCGAATCCACACACATACGTATAGCTGTAGGGCTATTATTTACCGTATCGTAAAAATGCAATTAAAAGAGAAGCTGTGTGCGCGGTCCCTACGGATACAACGCGAGGGAAGGGGGGAGCACATAGCTTAGCCGTGACGTAAGCTTGGAAAAATGCGGTCAAAGTCCCGCTGGAGATATATACCTACATGAATGCACGCATGCATGCATATACGCGTGTAAGTGCAAGAGCGGGTACATATGTACATATTAGACAAGTAGTAAATGGACGAAACTATCCAGACACGCCGCCGCCACCGCCACAACGCAGTGTGTGTGGCTTAGTCTGTAATATGCACACCCCCCGACACGCACTTCGCCATATTAGTTCATCAACTTTGACCACCACCGCGCCGTGTGGCCCGTTGTATAACGTTTCCCTTAACTTTCTCCAAACATACACATACGTATGTATATATATATATATATACGTGTTCGTTCGCGCAGAGGTATGCGATGATGCGTTTTTTTTTTGTACGCGCGCGTGCTCGCGCTTTTTTAATGCCTCTTCCATTTCGCGTGAGTGAGTTCACGCAGTATATATATGTATATATACGCGAGAGTGCGTTTTTCTTTTTTTTTTCTTTCTATATATGTGCGTATGTATATATACTGTACTGGTACTGGGCCACGGGTGGACACTGATAGACGCTGATGAAAATGTATTTTTAATATATATATACTCGTTCACTCATATATGCGATCGGTCTGCGTACGGAAAGCTTTGATGATACACCTCTTTAGGAAGGATTTATATATATATATATATATACCATCGAAGCGATAAATAATTCCAGGAAAATTTACATGCAAGCGAAGAGAGAGTGGGTTATATAAACCTTAAGTCCCTTCCCTCAATCTGCTTAACTTTCCGATGTTCGAAAAGTGCGGCTTAATATTTCGCAGTTCGGTGAGCCTCTTTTTCTCTCTCTCTCTCGTGTATTTATATATATATATATAGTGTACAGAAGTGGGTGGAGAGGGGAGGGAAAAGCGCTTGCGGAAATTCGAAAAACGCTTAGTAATACCGGAATACCTTCCTCTATACTGCTCTTGCGCCGGGCGCGCGTCTCCTTCGCGTTCTTTCTCTCATATATAAAAAGGAAATATAAAAATCTCAGTCTGCATTATTTATACAGCTGTCATGAACCTTTGGGATATTCTATATATATATACAGTTTTGTGCGCGCGCGCGCGACGAGAGAAAAATTTTCTATTAAATATTATATACTGTAAGTCGAGTACACGACTGTGAGGCGAATGCTTGAATTTTTCAAAGTTTCCTTGAAATTTCATAAAAATTGATTAAAAAAGAACGAGGGAGTTTTAAGAGGATTTTATAGAGGTTTAACGTCCTGCAGTTGTACATATATATATTTACCTGATATTTTTGTTATTGTGTGTGTGTGTATGATGTATCTCTGTTTCTCTCTTTTTTTTTTAATTTTAATTTTTTGCCACGAAGGCAAATAAATCGAAATCTATCTATCTATCTCTGTCTATTAACCTTTTCATTTCTTCAATCTTTCCGTATACATTTCATCCGTTATTCATTGCTTTTGTATAGTGGCTTTATAAATTTATAGATATACACAATTGCGTCAAAATTATTGATAAACTTCACTTCGAAATAAATACTCCAAATCCAATGAAATCATTTATATTATAAACAGCCTCTTAATTTACTCCCATTTCTTCTTTTTTCTCTCTCTCACGAAAAATCATGATTTATATAGCTTACATACCATTCCTATATATATCGTACAAATTGAAAAAAATAGTATACACTTCACCATACAATATACGACAATTCACTTCCCGTCACACCCTATAAAATCTGCACCACTTTCTCTCTCTCTCTCGCTCTCACTTACAGCTCCTAAAGCAAAAGAAAAAAAGAAAGATCGTACAAAAGAGAAAAATACCTCGGCATTCTCAAACGAATACCACACTGACTATTTCATTGTCACCCATTACCCATTTTTATCCTTAACGCGTATCTCCATTACTCTTTCGAGAATCACACATACCTTTTCCACGTATCCAAGGTTCCCTCAATCGCCAAAAATCCCAAATCGATCTATCGCCTATATACGAGGCCTTTATTGAAGCCCCCCTATATCCCCCCACCGCACCAGTTATATACAAGCGCACGCGCGCGCGTCAGAGAAATCGCGCGGAATTATTCATCCTCCGGCGAGAGTGAGGCTAATACGTCGCGTTCGCGCATCTACATATACATATATAGGTATATATACGTATTCACGTAGTCGCTTAAACGTGCTATGTGTATATGTGGCTTGCCTGCCTGCTACTATATATATATACTACGCACCAAACACACCGGTGTGCACAACGACGACGAATCGATACAGAGGCCGATACGACATTATCGCATTACGCGCGACTTGATTTATGTTCGAGATAGCGGAGTTGAAGCCAGTGCGAGAGAGAGAGAACTCGTCCGGATAGATGTCTCTATATGTCTGTCTGTCTCGTGAGCGCGCGCTCTTTCAACGGTATATCTCGATCTCGCCATCGCTCTTTCATATATATATACATACATACATACACATACGTGAGAGAATATATATGTATATATAGGTATGTGTGTTTATAAACGAGTATAGGGCTTGTCTTTGGCGGATCACTCGGTTCCGAAACGATTCAGCAATTTTTCGGTATTAGAGGGCTGAGAAAGTGAGTGAGGGATATATAAACTTGTCGCTTGAGGGGCGCGATCATCGTTGCGCTTTGCATAGATATATATACTTCAACTCTCATCGATGCGCGGGGCGGGGGGTGGAAAAATCGCGGTGTGCGAAAATGTATTCAGCGGGCGGTTGGGTAAATAGTTTCGCGCTTTTCTCTCGCGCGCGCGTATATATAACACAGCGATTAACATAAATTAAGTGCGTTTGAAAGTTTTCAAATCCCTGTTGTGTGTATATATAGAAGTGCGGTGCGACTTATACTATACATCTATTTGTGTATATATATACATATATACATGTAGAGGGAGGAGAAACGGAATAAATGGTTACGAATGAGGAGCAATTATTTTTCGGATTCCGCGTGTATTAAACATTTTTCACAACGACGCGCGAGTTATCTTCCCCCCGCGAGCGTTGTTCTATATATATGTATATATATGTGGGCACACGCGCGTTCGCGCGTAATCTAGTAAATTCCGTGTATTTCATATGGGAATTCCTCGTTCGCTCTCTCTCTCTCTCTCTCGTACGTGTATATATGTATACACACATACGTAGACGCGCGTGTGCAGGGAGGAAAAAAAGTCGAAGGCCAAGACAAATGTACCGCGACTGATAAAGCCGACGGCTATATATATGTATATGTGTGTATATATAAGCTGCCGCGACGTATATTAAAGATTTATCTCGAATTGGTTTGCCGCGTTGTGTGAATGTTGTTGTACGTATGTATGTATATATGTACACGTTGAGTAGTTTTTTGAGTAATTACGTCGTTTCGTGTATATATATATATGTATACGCGACGCGTTAGTTGGGGAAAAATCCGATTGTTGCAATACTATGTTTGCGTTCGGAAACAGTGTGACGTCTATGATCTTTTTTTCTACGAGATTAGTTGAGAGAGAGAAAAAAAGAAAGAGAGATCAGCTAATAAAGCTTTACTAGTAAAATTAATCCTGGGTTTCTGGCAATTTTAAAATGTAATATTTTTTCGAAATATTCTACTTGTTTCCTTCTTAATGCGTTTACGCTAGGATTATTTTAATGATATTATCCTACTGTCAGAGCGAATAATCTGAATTAAAATTCGTAAGTTATACTAAATATTTTTTAAAAAAATCGTATTTTATCTCCGTGATAATCTTATTTTGGCTGTATACGAAAAAAGATTTTACGTAATTATAGAATTACTTGTAAACTCACGTTCTAGCGAAAATTTACAATAAACATTTCTATAAATATATAGTCTAAAGTAAAAAAATACCAAATTTTCTCCATGTGCACAGGGGTGAAAGAAATCCACACACACATACACACACATATTTCACCCAGCTGCGCACATTGCTCCTGGTTTCTATGATTTTATTATTTTATATCCACATCCACTAATCTGATTACCCACCGACTGTAAAACAAAAAAACCTCCCCAACGTGTGCTCGAGCACATCTATATATATATATCGAGAGGGAGAATCTAGACAATATTTTCGTATAAAATTCCACACAAACCTACCGAAACGTCGCTTCGAAAACATTGATTAAAAGCGCGCAACCGCGCGTAATAATCAATTTCCGCTATGTATACACACACGTACATACATACTGTTATACTCTCATATAGCCGCCGCAGTATAGGGAGCTGAGTGAAGAGCGAAAGAACACAACGCGGCACGCGCGCGCATCAAACTCTATATATATACGCACAAGGCGAAAAATAAAAACCACCTGCGGCCCCCCCGCAGCAACACAAATATATATATATATATATATATATATAAAAAGAAGACCAAAAAAAAAGAAAGGTAGCAAGCGAGATGATCGGAGGAGTTTTTAATCGAGGCGCAAACACTTCCTTAATTAGCGTTTTCGTATATATAGAAGGGGGAGATCATCCCCGTACTATACATATACATATATCTTCACCTCAGCTATAATACGGCGCGCACAACCATATATATACATCCCGTCGGTCGGCGCGCGCTCATGTTGACACACATATTCGCCGTCGTCAGCGGCCCCTTTCATCGTAAGCGCGCGCGCGCGCGCGCGCCGCCCATCGATCTCTCTTTCTCTCTCTCCCTTAACCCCAAGAGGCGCGCGCGCGCGCGTGAGTTCAGCTATATAGACGGAGGAAGAAAAAAATCTCCGACGTCGTCGTCGTCGGGGCGTCGGCAGAAACTGCGAATGATGCAAGATCGTGTACGTGTGTATGTATGTGTGCGTGTGTATACCCTTCCTTATTCTCGTTCATGCGCGCGGCTCTTAATTAGGCGCACGCGTGTGTATATATAGTATACACGCGTGTATAGACCACGTACGCGATATATATATCTAGATGGCTTTTATCTCAGCGACGACGGAGGGGGTGATATAGCTATATAGAAAGTGGATGCGAGCGTGCAAATTAATTCGTCCATATCGAAGGGTTTTTTTTCTTTTTTTGCTTTTGATCGCTATATGTATGTATGTGCGTGAGCGACAGGTAATGCGATATTAACGATTTTTGATAAGTGGAGCGAGTGAGGGGACCGGGCACGCGTAGGATTAATGGCGTATATGTCAGTATATAGTAGTACGATGTAATTGCGAGCTAATCGCAGGATGTATGGACCGAGGGAGAAGGGGGGGAAAAAGGTCGAAACGTTTGATATCGCGCACTCAGTGGTTGTTGGAAATTTACAAACGTGTATATACGCGTATGTATATATATAGGGGATGGAGAATGAATCTTTTACGTGCAATTCAGTATACCGTGATACATGATGTGTGTGTGTTTTTTTTGCAGCACGCGCGCGAATAAAAGGTCGGATGAAAAGCGCGAGAGCGAGCGTCTATATATACGGTTGTATTATAAATGATTATTCGAGAAATTCCATATATGAAAATACTCGTACGTTGTAATTGCCATCATCGCTGTCTACTATGTGTATGGATCAGTTAAAATTTTTTTTTTGATTGCTGGAACGTAGAGAAAAAAAGCGAAAGAACGCGCGCACGCGTCTGTAATAGAAGTTAGCTGTGTAATCTAATATATCTGTAAATCTCTCTCTTGAGAGGCTAAAACGTGAGAAGCCTTGTGTGCCATCGAGCCTTTTAATGTGTCGAGAGAAAGAGAGAGAGATGATATATAGCGATTTCAGCCAGTTGGTAGAGGGTGTAATTGAATAGTTAAAAAGCACTAAATGCAATGACTAATCAAATAAGTTCTATATGGATGGCTGGTAAAGAATATGCGCGATGGCTGCATAAGATATATTAGGCTCTATAATAATTACCTGAAAAGAGGTTTTGATTTATTATTCGAGATTCACACGAGATACGATGCATATATTAATGTGGCGCCTCTCTCTCTCTCCCTCTCTCTCTCTTCTCCCCCTACTGCGACGACGACTTTACTAAATTATATTTTCCCTTGTTTAATATTTATGCTTCAACAATCGATTGATTAGTCTGACTGTTTGATTCGAGGACGATTACTTATTATTACGCTGTTTCACCTCCGCTGCCACCTTAGCGCCTTTAGCTATACTATCTACTTCCTAATTAATAAATTAACTTTATTTGACAGTACAAGATGAATTACGTGCTTTAGTGCTGACGCTATATATATATACACACACGTACTATATATATATATATGTACACGATGATTGAGAGGGACGTACTCGTGTATATTAGCTAAATAATTTCCGATTAAAGGGGCAATCGTTGGTTCGTTCATTCGTGTTTCTATATACTATATATACGAAAGCGTGCGTGTATATAGATATTCTGTTACACTATATAAGTTAGCGGTGTGCCATAAAAATCGACCTTGTACATATATTATCACATTATTCCATGCGATACGGGAGAGAGATTCTATATCACGTGAGTTGTCATGAAAGGTAAAGGGAACAATCTTTTATTCGATTTCACCCGTCAATATGTATAGATAGTATACTCGATATAACCATTTTACTTTTCCTTCATTTTTCAAAATTCAATATCTACATTATGTTTATTTATTTATTTTGCCAGATTGATTACATAGAGTAAACCCTACAGAGGTAAACGCAGTTACCTGTACATAGGCTGGGATAACAATTTATCGAACGCTAAGACATCCCCATGAACTATATAACATTGTGGGATGTTTGCGTTTGATAATACCTTAAAAACTAACTTAAAACTTGTATTCGAATTTACATAAAACATATCTATAAACTTTGTATAATTTAACAAATAAGTGCCAACAACTTTTTCAATAAAATTTTAGATAGACTTTATAAATTTCTTTATTCTTTTTTTAATATATATACAGACATTAAAGAAACTATGATGAAATCTGTTATACGCGTATTGTAAGTTTTTTGCAAGACTCTTTGTATAATAGAAAGATTAGATCGTAGTGTTAATTCGAAAATTTGTGCAGCATATATAAGAAGCGATGTTGCAAGAACGAATCGAGAAAGCAGCATTGTTATAACGATAAGAAGATGCTATATATAAACGCGCTTTCGAGATCCCACAAAATGGTTTTTCCTCATAACAAGGTTCCCTTAGACCTTAGACCTCTCTTTGATCTTAAAAATATATTGATCTTCAATACCGATAAATCCAAACATCCATTTTAATCACGATTTATCCGCATCCAAAACTTATTAGGTAAATAAGATTTACGTGCAAAGTATATATATATAAATACTTAATTATATTATAGAAATTCTTTGAAAATCTTTTATTTAAAAAACGAATATATCAGCTCTTGCTATTCGTACGTCAAGATGTAAAGTATATTGATTCAGAGAATAAGTTTTAAAATAGGTCGCTGTGATGTTTGTTTTGCTTTGGCTAGAGAAATTATATTCCGTTATATCAAGGAGCGCGGGAGCGTTCCGAAGGCAAGTATAGAAAGAGCCTTATGGAGTGACCACGCGATGATATACATTGAAATAGATGTACTATGTATATACTTTGTATACATAATGTAATATAGCATACCGACATAATTTTAGAATGTCTATATTATATTATGTATTAATGTAATTAACCCCCAAAAAAATTGAGTACATTATTTACACATATACGGAGCGTCTGCGACAGACCTGATTTTCCAAGAGTCAACTCACAAGGAGAGTACCTCAGATCCAGATAATTGATTTTTCTCAAACTTTGAGATATGATTTTAGGTATCGTAATATGAAGGAAGCCGCAATATTAGTTCCTAACACTTCAATAAACTGAAGTTATCGACGTTTTCAGCTGTATTTTAAGGAAATTCTGACAAAAGTGCTATGTTTTTTATATTAACTATCTAATCTAGCAAGTCTCACATAAAACTAGAGAGTGCGAACTTTACATTACTTTTTTTAGAATTAAAAAATGTCACCTCCTTCCAAAGTTACGATAGGTCAAAGTTAAGCAAGTAAAAACCACTTATAAATCGATGAAACCTAGAGCTTCAGTTTCATGTGTATCTGATGCATATTCTGTTGCTTAACTTTAAACTAACGTAACTTTAAAAGGAGTTGATATTTTTTAATTCTAAAAGAAGTAACAGAAAGGTTGCACTCTCTAGTTTTATTGTATTTTTTTTACAATTCTATGTGAGACTTGTCTAAAGTAGATAGTTAATATAAAAGACATAGCACTTTTTGCAGTATTTCCTTAAAATACAGCTGAAAACGTCGATAGCTTCAGTTTATTGAAGCGTTAGGATCAAATATTGCGGCTACATTCATATTTCGATATCTAAAATCATATTAAGTTTGAAAAAAATCCGGGGATCGGATCTGAGATACTCTCCAATTGTCAGACCACTTATTTAATTAAATAAAAGCCATAATGTAGAAAAGTAGATATCTGTATTTCTAGAATTTAGCCAGTTTTAAAACGGATATATCTAAAGGAAATGATTGTAGAATCACACAAACAAATTTTTGTGAGCATAGTATTTACATACACAAAACACCTGACAGATTTATATTTTTCCAAATTAATGTTTGTACGTTAGGTTATTAAATAAGAGATTCGGGTCGATTTTTAAGCTAATTACATCGCGCATAAATCTAACGTATAACAAATATCAGAAGCGTAAAATATATTTTAATTAAACTACAATATAAGTTTACAAAAATGCAATACAATCAAAAAATATACTTGAACCGAGCGAGCGGTAGCGAGTGAGCTATAGTATATAATAAAAACGTGAAAATATTTAATTTCTCATTCGCGGTAATTCTTCTTTTATCCTACAAACAAACACCCACACACACACCCAACACACATATATATATATATATATACTCGGTTATGTATACGAATGCGTATAAATATAATTTTAATACTAGGGTTTACACGGAAGACAATGCAAACTGCCGAGCGGGCACATATATACTTTAAAAAAAAAAAAAGAAAAAAAAATACGTTACACCCTACTTAGCATACACAATATAATTCTTCCGTATAGCATAATGACTTCATGAAGCTCAAAATACCCTACCTAGCGCGCACAAACACATATATATAGTGTTGGTTGGTCGGTGCAAGTTACATTATTACATCCAATATACCTCTTCTACGTTACGCGCTCTTTCTCCTCTTTCTTTCTCTCCCCCCTCCCCATCGCGTAGTATATACTCTCTCACACCAACCCCCATTAAGTATTAAAATTAATTCCAGCCGTATAATAATACTACCACCACCACCACCACCTTGTGTTATACATTATTATTATTTTTTTTCTCTCTTTCTCTCTGTTGCAGATAACGAATTATGATGGATAAGCTGCGGCGGCCGGCCGGCCCGGCAGCCGACTATACCTATACGCCAACTATACTACCTCGAGAGATGATGACGAGGCAATTCCCTATACCTACCACGCGCGGACACTCGCGCCGGTGTGCTTCTGCTGGTTCTGCGATTATACTCGCTGGCCCTTCTATATATATATATTTATATGTATACACCTATACATTCACACCTACATACATACGTATATGTATACACACCGGCGAATCGACGCGATTGGATTGATCGTTACCTCTCACCGTTTAATTTATCTATATTAAGGTGTACGAATAAGATATAATAAGTGTATATTTTTCTATATGTAGATATATCTGTATAAATATATAAATAAATGTATATTATGTTTATTGTATATACAGTACGTGTAAACCTTATTAATGTATATAGCCGTCTGTGTGTTTGTGTGTGTAGCGCACAGCGAAAACGTGACTGTAAAGCGCCTCTAAAGTATTTGGCAATAAATCCCGAGCGATAAATATACACATGGGCGATTCTGCGTTCGTATATGTGTATCTATATATATATGTGTGTGAGAGAGAGAGAGAGAGGGAGAGCGCAACGGAACAAAACCAGGTGTATACTTATTTATTTCCCCGGCCATTATTCACCCATCACGGTCGTCGCGCACTATACCCAGGGTGGTATATATAGGACGAATAAGAGTGAAAAGAGAGAAAAGAGTATAGAGAGAGAGAGAGAGAGAAAAAAGGGTGTATAAAACACACAAATCTGAACGCGCGAGGTCTCTGTGTGTGTGTGTGGGGATGATTTCAGAGAGTTTTTTTTTTGGAAGGTATGTATATATGTATATGTGTGTGTTATACTACGTGGCGAGATGCCAAAGTTTGGGTGCGCTATTAGTGAAGAAAAAATGCGGTGGATCGTACTACTACTACTACTACTACGGTAAGAGAGGAAAAATAGAAAAATTCCTTATATAACCCAAAGCTTTTTCTTCTTCGGACAAAGGTATTGAAAATCATTGCCCGCGCGTACAGCGAGCTTTGAAATAAAAAAAAAAGGTTCTTCTTGTAGCTTATACTTCTAAAGTCAGAGAGAACGAGAGAGAGAGTGAGAGCAGCCAAGTGACTATCGAAAAGGACACTCTTCGAGCGCGTGACGCCGTTAGCAGCGCGACACCAAGGCTCAATCGCTCGTTCACAACGACGACGACGTGATTTTCTCCTAATTTTCTCTCGATACCTATATATATATATATATATACATACCTATCCGTATATATAGCTACAATGGTATCAGTTCTATATATACATACATATACCTACATAGATAGCACTGCCGACGCGTCCGTGGCCTTTGTTCGTCGCGAATCACGATTAACGTCCGACCCAGTTTGTTTTTCTGGGTTAACTAAAAGCAAACCCTTGCATTTTTCTAGATAAAGAGCCTGATGAGGACTATTGGAAAAATCTCTCCGACGGCCACAGCAGCAGCAGTAGCAGCAGCATCAGCCGCTTGGATGGTAGTAGTGGATAGGTATGCTGCTGCAGTTTGCATGAGAATGCCTTATTAAAATTCATGAAAATTTCTTTTTAATAAAATCCCCCCCGTGTACGAAGGGAAGAAGAGAGAAAGAGAGAGAGAGAGAGAGAGAGAGGCCGATGTTTACGGATCGTGGGATCGGAGACTTTTGAAGAGACTCGTGAGTGGTGTAGCTACTTAGTGAGTAGGGGATTTTTCTTTTTTTTTTGTTTTACTTTCTTCATTTTTTTTCAAAACGAAGGGGGTTGGGTTAGGGTTGAGTAGGTAAAAGTCTATGGGGGGTTGAGTTTACGTATATATATCAAGAGAAGGGTAAAAGATGCATCAATTGTTAATAATTCGTATATGTATATATATATATATATATATATGTATGACGGTTAAATTACGTACGAATGATTTCTCTGTCAGAATTTACGTCGACGCGCGCGTGTCGACTGCTGCGTTAATTCACAATAATTTCAGGATAAATCATCGCATATTGTCTTCCACTGATGACGTGTTTTGTTATATTTAACGCAGCAGCAACGTACATTCCCTTTGTATATCGTATTTCTTTCGGTTCAAAATGATGGATTAGTATTTTTATTTTTTTATTTTTCGCGTTCCGATATTATTTGCAAACATCGGGTCAATTGTTATATGTACGAAAAAAAAAATAAAATAAATAAATGATAGCTTTTATAGTACTCTGAGTGTCACTCGTTTATTAACGATTAAAAATAAAAAGAATTAAAGAAAAAAGCATATTCCATAATAAAGAGTACATACATAATACGCGTGTTCATTATAGATTAGCTGTTTTTCCTTTCCTTTCTTTTATTTTTTTGTAAATACGATTGTTTTCCACGAGATTCGTTAACACGTAAAAAGCGTTATAGAACGATTCCACCCACACACTATATATATATATATACACACATACCACATGCGGCTCTCGCACAACACGCGTAAGTTCGATAAGACCTGCCTGTCTACACGCTTTACTCGCTTGCGCTCTCGGCTTTTTTGCTCTATTCGCATATATACAGCAGATATACATACACACATGTTCATCACCTCAAAAAGCATATAAAACCGAAAAAAAACTGTTATCTTTCCTCCCAAAAAAAAATCCTCTCTCTCCGAAAATCCGACAAAGCGATAGCTCCCCCTCCTCTCTCTCTTTCTCTCTGTATACTCGGGGGCGCGATTCGGTTGAAAAACCAATTACCCGTAATTCGACTCGTCGGACAGGAGAGAGAGAGTGTGTGTGTGTATATGCATTCGACACTCCGATACCCTTCCCCCGTTATACATATATATATATACTCGTATGCGCGGTCCACACACGTATAACAACCACCTTTCTATTTATATTGCTAATCAATGCACGCTAGCTCGCTTCGCGTTATTTGCGAATAAAAACGCTTCCTATAGCGGGCACTCGCGCGTACCGTGTGTATATGTGTGTGTGTATATAGTTGCTGTATATATAGTGCAAACTATATACACTATATAACATCGATGAGAGAGAGAGGGAGAGAGAAGCACCCGCGCGAACGAAAGCGCGGGCTCGCGCAGCTTTCTCTCCCGGCGCGGCGGCCGATATTGTTAATAAACAGCGGATCGATTTCGCTTTTGACTTGCAAATATACACTTGTTTGTTCCTATACGTCGACGTCTGTAATTTTATTTTGCATACAAATACGATGTAGCTATTTCAGCGTACAACAGAGAGAGAGAGAGAGAGAGAAAAAAGCGATCGCGTCTCTTGTAGCTATCGACAAATATAACGCGATTACAGAGCGGCCATATGCTCTTCTCTTGTATATATATATGTCGATATAGGAATTTCTTACGTCGCGTGTATGTAATTTGTCGAACTAAAAGGCGTTTGCATTGTCGCGAGTTAATACCGAAATAATTATATGGTAAACGGTTGAGATTAAGTGTATATATATACTGGGATTATCCCAGATTAGAAGCGGACGTCGATACTTTTTATTTGCATATATGTATATGAGCTATTCCACTATTTATTTCCTCTTTACGTTGACGAAAAAGTTAAAAATTTTTTTTTTGAGAGCACACTTATTAGACAAACTTGTTCGTGTTCTGTGAACTATTCCGAATGTGAAAAATGATAAGTACAAGCTCGATTCAAGAACTTATTTTTTTGGTGGCAGTTTTAAGTCAACTTTGAGTGGAAAGAATTGATGGAAATTTCATGTTTTTTCGAAAATTCGATCGAACGATCCATTTAATCGCTGAAAATGAAGACAAATTTTTAACCATTTTTTACCAATCTCAGCTTAAATTGTAGCTTTTACTGTCTACTTTTATAATCTACTTTGGTTGTTTTCGTATCATAAATATTTGCAATGTAACACTCGATAGAAGAGACATCATTTTTTAATGGAATAGAGCATATTTGAGATTTAAAAGTAGCACCAAAAAAATATACCATCGAATCGGTCTCGGAAATATTTTTTTTACATTCATAAAAGCTTAAAGAAGAAGAAAAATCCTGTTCTGTATACATGTGCCTTTAAAATTAAATTCCTTTTTCGTGCTTCGTTATTCAGAAAAAAAATGTGAAATTTCGATCAATTCTTTCAATTCTAAATCGACTTTAAACTGTCACCAAAAATGAATTGAGCTTGTTCTTATCATTTTTCACATTCGAAATAGTCAAAGAACAAGAAAAAATATACCCTTAAAAAAAAAATTTTAACTTTTTCTTCAACGTAAGAGGGAAATAAATAGTGGAATATCTCATATATGTATAGTATTGGTATACGACGATATTCCAAGTTTACATAATATAAACTTGTGTGGTGGACATTCTCCTGATCTTTGAATATACACAAACGTTAACAATGCACGAGTGAATCTCTATCGAACGACAAAATTATGTACTGAAACATCAATATCATTGGAATTTTAAAAACACAGCGTGTTTCCACTATTGTACAGAGCAATTCCAAGTTAATAATGATTAATAATGCACGAGAGGTTCTGCGAATAGTATTATACACGTATACTAAAACATCACTAGTATTACAATTTTAAAAAGCAACGTTTCCACGTATAATATAACGCGTTTCATTAAACTCCAACATCAAAGCCCCGCACGAGTTTTACGCACTATATATTCCCTACCTAAACCTCGCCTCCCTTCCACGAAAAAAAAATTCACTTCACGGTGACAATTAAAAAAAATTCCCAGCTATTTACGAACTTTTCGACCGGAATCCCTGAAAAATATTCCTCCCTTTACACAGTACATACCCCTCCATACATATATAGTAAACCGTAGAAACTCGTGGACGTTAAGCTTACGCGTTACAGAATCAAAAGCCAACGCATATCCTCCCCGTATATAGACTTTCCTACTACTACTACTAGCTGACCTCGGTCTACCTTAAATTCGGGTTATATATATATATATATTACACTAAACTCGTCTACGCGTATCCCGCAAAATACGGCCGATATATAGGCGCTCGCGTATAAAAAGTATTTCATAAAATTACGCGTTTTATGCGGCACGTCGGTGGCAGCGATGTGCCGCCGCCGCCGCCGCTTCGCGTCGTATTTTATGTAAGCGCCCAGCGAATATGCTTCGCCCGGGAATATTTCAATTTGTATTTTAAAAGCATATACGTAGGGAATTGCGAATTATTGGCCGTTGCGGTTTACACTATATATATATAAATACACGTGGACGAGTTTTTATTTTTCTGTATTCACTTTTTTTGGGGGGCGGAGGGATGCCCGCGAACAGATTAACCTAATTATTATATCGTCTTTGTGCAACATGTATATATATGTACGTACACAGTGAAATTGGAAAAAATTCGCATGAAAAACGTAAACGATCATCGTGTACATATACACTTCATATATACGTTGTTACATAAATTTTTTACAACCACGTGCGCGTACAGAGTCTTAATTCAATTTTTAATCATCATCAATAATGATTCCACAGTATGTGTGTGTATATGTATATCTGTACACGAGATATACATCGAATCGACGCTTCAATAACGAATGAATAGCCGCGCGCGCGCGCGTGTGTATACGATAATTGATGAAAATTCCAAACCTGCGGGAACAAAACAAAAAAAAAATAAAAAAAAAACCCACACACATACCCGCGACTGGTATATAGAGGGAAGAAATAACAAAATTACACTCGTAAACACGCGTAATTGAACACATTGCACGGTACATATACAACACTCCGACATTTCATAAAAACAAAAAAAGAAGAAAAAAAAACACTCACTCGCGCGCCGGCATCGCGCGGTATATCGTTAATTTAACAATCGTATATATATATATATACTGGCCACCGCTACCACGTTGGTGTTGTTGCGCAACACATTGTATACATATATACATACACCCGCGCGCGTTACTATACTAGACCACACATCGCGCGCGCGACGCCGCTGTATATATTGTTGTGATTCGCTCGGCGCACTGATGAATCTTTACTGCGCAATGAAATATTTCGTGGCTCGTTAGCGCGGACCTTTAAGAATTTACGCGAGACAACGACAACGGCGACGCTTATTGATCGCCAGGACTGCACCGCGCGTGATACTCTTGACTTTATATATATACATATATATATATGCATGGATCATGAAGCTCCTGCTGCTGTTACCCGCTTTACGTTTATATTTAGCATGATTAAATTTAAATACATATACAGATGTGTATATATATAGACAGACACCAAAGCTGTCCTGCAGCAGCAGCTCACACAGTTCGCGAAGCGTATTTAGATATCGAATTACATAATTGAATATAACCGGTAACAGCCGTGTGTTATAAGCTATCTCTCTCGCGCGCGCGGGCGCAAACGCGAGTTATTTCCAACACGCGCGATGAATGCAAAAGCGAATCCTCGCTCTCTCTCTCTCATCCCACTCATGCGAAATCGTACAACGCTCGGCCCCTTCTCTTCTTCTCATTCTCTCTCTCTCTCCCCCCTGTGGGAATCGCTTATATACATATATATGTATGTACCCACACAGAGACAGACACACACGCACGCTTGGGAAACATTTCGGTCACTAGAGCAGGAAAATAATTTCTCGCCTTTTTTTCGGGGAAAGAAGAAGAAGAAGGAGGAGGGGGAGAAGGTGGAGGCTGCTGCCCCTTCGCGAGATAAGCACTACTATATGCTATTCTATACATATATATATACACTATATAATACTTGCGCGCCTTGTGCACACTCTGCACTCATAGCTCTGACCTCTAACCGATTGCAGATAAAGATTCTTCTCTCTCTCTCTCTCTCTCTCTCTCTTACTTTATACTTGTATACATACATACACATGTATATACACTATATGTATACAGCGCTTCCTCGTCGTCGTCTCTATATAAATGCAGCGCATTAGTACTATTCGGCTTTCAGTCTGCACGCTACGATATCCGTATCCGCATCAGCGTTATCGGCGCTTTATGGCGCGAGAGAGAGCGACGGTAAGTGCCTGAATTTTTAATCTCGCGCCGCAGCTCCTCTATATATACGTGCTATATAAGAGAGAGAGAGAGAGTGAGAGAGAACGCGAGAGACGTGAAATAGCGATCTTATTATCCGTTAAATAGCTGCGCGCCCAACGCCGACGGTCGTTATACGACGGGGAAAAGAAATTGCCCGAGCGCGTAGGATATATATATATATATACCGAGGGCGAACGGCCGAGCTTTTTTTTTTATGCGCAACGATATTGTCGCGATTTTTCTCGTACCGTGGAATCAATTGTGCGTACGCGCTATGAGAGAGAGAGGTGGCCGTAATTGCAAGGGATTTGTCCGAGAGAGAGAGAGAGAATATTATTGTCGATGAGTTAATGGTACAACGGGGGACGATGGTTCGTTTAGTTTTTTTTATGATGAATCGAGAGAGAGAGAGAGATTATTATGCGGACGATGTGTAAATCGTGTAACGACGTGTATATGTATATAGATTCGTGTGTCATAAATGCAGGTTTTCGCAACGTACATGTGTGTATGTATGCTAGATTATGTTTACATAATGAACGTGGATGTATTAATTCTGCAGTGTGTATTATGATAATTATTATAGCGAATGCGGCAACGCTGATAACAACACGTGTATGTGTGTGTGTATATATATATATATATATATATACACACAAGCGAGCGTTTAATAATAACTCGATTATATGGTAATGCGACGGATCTTTTCCGAGCGCGCGCGCGCGCTGATTGACGTAAAAACAACGCGTCGTGTGTGATATGAGACAACCGCGCGATCTTTATATTTAATTTTACGTCTCAACACATATACATTTGTATAATAATATACGAGAGAGAGAGAGAGGAGAGAGAGCGACAGCTCATACCGTATTCCAAACTTTGATATTTTATCTTTGATCGCTTTTATTACTTTATATAGCCTCCCGTCGCGGTGGGAGAGAGAGAGAGAGGAAAGAAGGAAAAAGGAACGCGACACGGCGGTGGCGACGACGACGACGGCTTTTAAAACTTTTTCAATATTCAAAAATACATCGTCACGGGAATAAAGCACATCTACTACTCTCTCTCTCTCTCTCCTTCCTTCGGTCTCGAAAAAAAAAAAGAAAAAGAAAAGAACCGCACGGTTTAATGTATAATGAATTTTCCAATCTCGCGGTTATGCGTCTATATATATATATATATATATATACGTGCGCGTGCTTACAATGATGGTATACGCTGTGGTAACACTACATTCCACTTAAAATCGAAAAAAAACCTCGCGGTTGCGTATACCCCGTCCGCTATATACGCACCTATCGTTCGCGATAAAAATTTTCGCGGCGCACTTATATGCGCGGATCCCTGGGAGTATGAAAAAAAAACACACAGAGTGAGAGAGTGAGAGAGAGACCTCTTAGCTGTAGAAAAATACATCCCTATCCGAAAGAGCTCTCTCTCTCTCTCGAGTGAATTTTCCTTCCTCTGAACTTTTTAAGGGAATGAAAAGCAAACTCCTCTCTCTCTCTTGCCTGTTAGAGAATTCGGAACCTCTCATTTTTCTCCGCAGCATATCGTCCATTGTTCCTCTATACTTATACACTTTTATATATATATTTAAATTTTCTAGGTCCAGTATTATAATCAACGAAGGTACCATTACCACTGGTGTAAAATGAGCACGACTACTACGTCCTTGACATCAGTTATACTGTTGCTTCTGGCATGTCTCAACGTCCAAGGTCTTGTCTTGGACCGCGTTGTCGGCCAGGCGAAGGACGTTGGCGAACGTATTGAGACTGGTGTGAGGAACGTGCTTCATCGGCCTAAGGATCATACTATTGGTCCACCTCCACCTATCGTTGCTGCTACTACTACTACTACTACTGCTGCTACTACTATACCGAGTGCTACGACGGAGACCAACGTAAAATTGGACGAAGCAGTAGCAGTTGACGAATATGCTAGAAGCTTTATCGGAGCGACGAAGCGATGCCCGCCTGGGGAAACGTTTAGTATGGATGAATGTCGACCTAGCCTTGATTATTAACGCGGAGACAAGGAGATGAAGTTTTTTTACGTGTACATTGCGCGGTGGTTGTTCTGGAATTATATTTTTGTATCTGTGGGTCCGAGGCATAACGACATAAGTCCATTTTTTTTAAAATCGCTAAAAATTTGGATTTTGTACCTTTAAATAGGTCTTTTTCATTTACCACTATCAATAGTAGCTAAAATATTCCCCGAAAGCAACGATATACCAAAAACATAACGACATAAGTCCATTTTTTCAGATTTTGTACGCGGCATAACGACATAAGTCCATAAGATTTTATGGTTTATTGTAGTTGTGATGTATTTTATCCATTCTAATTGAATATAAACATGATTTCATATAAAGTATGC
>JAWWEQ010017979.1:0-32663 GCA_035583055.1 Torymus tubicola
GCCTGCAGTGGTAGAAGTAGCTAACTTCACTTTATTGATTTTATTATTTGTGATTAGCAAATATATGAAATATATTACTTAGGGAGCGGCCACAATGACATGGCAGAACATGTTATCACGCTATATATTCTATCCGCTCTCTTATACTATATAATATATACTCCCTTTTATAGATGAATATTTCTTTATTTCAAAAAACACTAGTTACTAAATTTATATTTGAACTACCACGACAAAATAATCCACGCGCGCCGAACGCGCGCTTGTTCATTTTCTAGTTATTTAAAGAAAGCCATAACTAAGCGACGCGCATCAAATTTTTTTCGGAGCAGAAATCAATACATTATAGAATCTCTTTCTTCCTATAAAGTTCAGAACTTACATAATAATAGTTAGCCGCTATTCCGTAACACTATGTCCATTTATTTGTATATATTATTCTATAGAGTAATATTTTCAGTATATGCTACCTCAGCAACGGAACCTTTCTTTGTCACCCACTGTACACCTTTATACTCACATATGTCTGCCTTCATCTTTTCTTTGTTTTCCCCTATACATATATATCTGTGGCTTTCCGGTATAATTAAATAGGTGATAAATTGTTGAAAACGTAATTTATGTGATTTTTCGGACTTTTGACTTAGTCCTTTATCATGTAATCAGAACAAAAACTGATAACGTACACTTATTTTCTCAAACGAGCACAAGGAAAAACAATATCACTGCATTTTCTGACTGACTGACTTTATATATTTATTAGTAATATTAAGCGTTTTTAGATTATTTGGTAGTTCATTAAATAGTTTAATAATTACAATTTTATTATTTTTGAAGTTCATTGACTTATTGATTTCAGGCATTAAAAGACTTTTTTCTGGTAACGCTTTTTGATTCTAAAAATTTATTTCTTAAATCACTATAATGAAACATAACTGATTCTATTTTAAAGTTATCATTGATTCGTAAAGGTTGGAAGAGTTGATTTGTAGATTTATTAATTATTTTTACGATTCTAGCTTGTAATGATTCAAGTTCAGTTAGTACATTATTATAGGTGCCTCCCCAGGCAATTATACCATAACTAGTCAAACTATTGAAAAACGCGTAATACAACGTTATTAGGCGTTTAGGTTCGAGAATAGGTCTTAGTTTGTTAAATACAAAGAGTAGATATCTGGTTCTTTTGGCAATATACATTATATGCCTATCCCATTTCATATTACTATCAATTATTATACCTATAGGTATTCGGTGTAGCATACTCTTTCAATTTCCTTATTACCTATACAAATTTTTAGATTATTTGGTACACTATTGGTATAAATTCCAAGCGCCATATACACCGTTTTTTTTATAGATTTAGTGATAATTCATTTAATGCTATCTAAGTACTGACGTCACTTAATAACTTATTCGCTATATCTTGTGTCTGCTCCCACGTACATCCCATGCTTAGAATTACTGTATCATCTGCATAAGAGATATATCCTCTTTTAAAAAAGTGGTGAAGGAATGTTGAAGCCAAAATAAAACGTTTTGAATTGGCCGAGTCCGATAGACTATAAGATCGCGATTGATCGACGCTGACTTTAGCTCGGCGCTTAAGATTTTATCTAATTGGTCCGAAAAGAACGGCGAGAATTGAAATCATTTAACAGTTAAACTAGAAAAATAGAGGTTAGAAGTACTTATGGTTTTTGTTAGAATCTGTTTTTATACATAATAGAAAGCTGCGAAAATTGTATTTCAGTAGAGTTCTAACCTCAAAATTTGTCTTCATAGAAAAAAAACCACTGCCGATTCTTTGGCACTTAGCTTTCTCAAAATAATTTTTCGATTCCTTTTAATTAATTTCAAGACGATTGGATAATTTTTCCTCTTATTATCGTGCGACAACGAAAACTAAAATTTTTTAAAATAATTTTTTTATAAAAAACAAATGAAGATAATCGCTTCAAAATTTTAACAGAATATTACCCACAATCAGCGTAATAAGTGGTTAAAATTTCAAGTCGATAAATCAATAATTCTCTGAGAAAACGCAATTTAAAAATATAAGAAAAAAATTTTTAACCTCAAATATCATCATTAGAAATGAACCGATTTTTTTAGGCAACGAACTCGGTTCGAAGATATAAAAAAGCTATCTCTGTGCCAAATTTCAAGACGATTGGATAATTTGCGCTTTTTTTTATCGTACGACAACGAAAAACGAACATTTTTTCTAAATTAATTTTTTTCTCTAAAACAAATGAAGGTAATCACTTGAAAATTTGGCCAAATATTGCCCCAAACAAGTTTAATAAGTGGTTAAAATTTCAAGTCAATAAATTAAAAATTTGTTTAGAAAAAAAATGAAGTTTAAACCATATTTTCTTTAATAACAAATGACAGACTAAAGATAATTAAACTTTAAAAAAAAGAAATAGTAGGTAATCTGACGACCTTTAAATAAAAATTGATTAAATTAAGTAATATCTACCGTAACATATTTAATAATAAAAAAAAAACGAAAAATTCAAAATCATTTTTTGGTTATCAAACAAAAGAAAAACGAAAAACTGAAAAAATAGGTTATGCTATCTCTATTCTCCTTCGAAACGAAGAGAATAAGCTTTATCGGATGTAAATCGGTCAATTTGTTCAAAAGTTATAGCCGGTACACATACACAACACATACACAACACACACACACGACGGATTTTCGTGCCAAAAGTCTTAAAACATGTTTTTAAACATTTTTTGTTTCAAAAATTTTTTTCATCATTACAAAGCTTCCTCTTTGAGGAAGCAATAAGATAATAAATACAATACAAGTTTCGGTGTAAAATTTTATAAATTTCAGAATATTAAAAAAAAATAAATGCAATATACTATTGCAATATTTATTGTCATACATTATTATACTAAAGAAGGAGCGCGCGGAACGCGCATGATCTTGCTAGTATATTAAAAATAGAAGCGGTCCCAGGATTGTCCCTTGCGGTACTCCGGTATCTACTGGCAGAGCATTACTCGCATGGTCTTCGACTTTTACGACTTGTGTTCTTTCATTGAGGTAGTCTTTTAGTAAATTTAGTACTAGTCCTCGTACTCTGTAAGTTTCAAATTTTGGTAATAAAATGTTGTGATTAACGACGTCGAAAGCTTTAGCTAAGTCCAAGAAAGTTGCAATAGTAGGTATATTGTTGTTTAAATTATTGTAGATAATACTTGTAATAAGGGCTAGAGCGTCCGTGGACCGATCAGTAGTACATTAGTCAGATATTTTTCTTGCTTTAGTTTTTTGAAATCTGACTTGTAGTACACCTCTTTACAAATAACACAGTACACAGCTAAAAGGTTTCCCTGGGTGGTTTTTAAAGAATTTTATTTCACCAGGATCTGGTGGAATATCCTCATCCTCCGCCATATTGCAATAAAAACTTAATATGATATTATTTAAAATAATACATTACAAAATGTTATTTGACAGTTGACCAAAATATTAAACAGTTCTATAGCTATATGCGTTTACACTAAACACGTAATTGATCGGCGGTTGAATTGAATTTCATTGATCACTTTAAATCTTGTTTTAAAAAATCAATGGGAACAACATATACATGTTAATCAGATACATCCAAACTTTCTTGTACGGAAATAAAAATACACCCTTTGATTTTAATAAATTTTATAAAATTATAAGCGCGAAATGTGTTAGTCTTCGGGAGAGAATCTGAAATGGGCTAATCTTCACGGGAAAAAAGCGAAATGTGTTAGCTTTCGCGGGAGCGACGATATGCAGTGCTGTATTTAATCTCATTTATCTTGATTTTAAACACTGATGCGAAACTAAAAATTTGATTTTCTCGAAATCATGAAAAGTGCAGATATATGATTATTCCGAGAAGCCATGATATATATCCATTTTCAGCACACTATACTTATATACTTATTATGTATCACACATTTTTACCCCAGCTCGCGCAGTGGTAAAGTTTCTATACCAAGTTCAAAACCATTTCTTTCCAAAGTACAAGGCACCCATCTATACGCTCTCCCCTGATAACACAGAATCCTTAGTCCTTACCAACCGCGTATAATTCCCTTTCACATTACCAACTTTCCCCTACAGATGTCAGCGCCTGTTAAAACGTGTGTGCCACCAGTCGCGATCTCTCTCTCTCTCTCTTTCTCTCTCCCCCTAGCCGCTGAAAAAGAGAGGGAGAGAAAGCGCCGCGCGTCGCGGCTCTCCGGCGGCTGTTCGCGCGTGCAGGAGAGGAGAACGCAGCGTCAGAAAGATTTGAAAGCGCCGGCCGCCGGTCAGTCGCGCTTTGGCGTGTGTAGCGTTAATAACGGGTGTGTGTGCGTCGTTTCATCGCTCTCTACATCAACCCCCTCCGCATATAACACTAAACGCAGGAGACAAGTCGTCGGCGTTAGTTCATCACAGAACATTCAATTGTGTGGATGGTTTTCTACACGTAGTGCGCGCACTGCATTTCGAAAATTTTTAATCAGTGTGACATATATATACATTGAAAAAAGAAAAAAAATAGTGGTGTAGTATATAGCCGCTGTTCATTTATCACGCACAACACCCGACCGGTTTCCTTGCAGCGCATCCTCGACGCTCAGGTGAGTTTCCCTCTTTGCGCATGTCTCTATCCGTCTATGTATATATATCTATATTCTATACCACACTACAAATATCCGCGAATGTGTGTGTATGTATGAACAGAAAATTTGAACCCAAAGATCCGTTGAAAAAAAGAACCGTCGCAAGTAAATGAAAAGAGGAGGAAGAAGAAGAAGAAGGCGAAGCCTTTGAGGGGCATATAACGTATTTTTTAACACGCACGCACGCGCGCGCGCCGTTTTTTCGCCCTTTCTCTCTCTTGCGCAGCGTCCGGGAGAGGAGACGCACAAAGGAGAGCAGGCAGCGCGCGCTCGAAGCTTCGTTCTCTCCTCGCGTCTTCTTCCTCTCTCTCTCGTGTGTGTGTGTTTCGTGCAAAATGCTCCCCGCGTTCGCGCGCGTCTCGTCGTTTGTTTATAACCGTATAACGCGCGCAGATCCTTATATTACGTATATAATACGTACAGCTACTGAGGCGGATAAATAATTTTTGACGCGCATGCGTACCCGAATATATAACATTGCCAAGAGTTCGGGTACGCTGTCGCCGGTTTTGCGTCCTTATATATACTTATATAGATACATACATGTATATATAAAAGGGTGACGCGTGGAAGAGGATGCGACGTCCTTGGTTCAGGACACGCGACGTCACGAGGACCCTTTTTGTACACGTACATACAAACGTGTATACACACACACACATATACCTACGTAGAAATTGTCGGCGTTCGCTGGTATATAGCGTTATATCTGCTCGTAGTAGTAGTAGTGTACCTTCCGCGAAGGCATATATAGCTTATAGTACTCTTCGTCGTTCTGTGTATATACCTATACCTACATATATAGTACGTGCGTTCTGTGCGGCTCACAAAGACGAAAGAGAGAGAGAGAGAGAGAAGTAGCAGCGCAGCTTACTACTATACTACCTCCCCCCGGCGTGTTCGTGTGTACATCCTCGGGACTTACGACCTCGGGAGAGGAAGGGAGATAGCCGATCTTTTTCTCTCTCGCACTCGCGCTGCTCCCTTCGAGCGCGTTTCGCTACCTGCTTTCGCGCCTATTCTTTACAACGTGAGCGGGCGAATGTACGGTCGGTCGGTTTGTCGGTCCCTTGCGCTCGAGGGGCCTAGAGACGTGTTCGGGGACAAAAACGGTATTAAGGTACAAAATCGTCGTAGTCGTCGTCGTTGTTGTCGTCCTTCGTATAGTTGTAGTATAGTATCAGCGGCTTTCTTTCTGTATGCGGATATATATATATATATATATATATATACTAGCGACAGGACGACGGGCTAGCTTTCTGTCTCTTTCTCGCTCACGCCTTTGTAAAGAGAGTAGGTATATATAGGTAGGCGCAGGTAGGTACAGTGGTGCCTACCTGCATTCGCTAATTAAAACACTTGACTAGTGGATGGACGCGAGAAGGCGAAGAAGATGACGAAGAGGAATACATAGGACGGTGACGACGACGACGACGACGGCACTTGGCGTCCCAACGCCCCTGCAGACATAAACCGATCGATCTTTCTCTCTTTCTCTCTCCCCCTCTTTCACGCGCTTATACGCATATATATACTCGCACTCGCGGGCTGGTACATATCTCGCTGTCGTATTTTTTTTTATTTCTCTCGTTTATACGTCTCGCTGTGTATGTGTGTGTATGCTGAACGCTCTTGTGCGCGTTTGTAGCGGTCGTGCAAAGGGAAAGTAAGAGTATTTTTCACGCTGTTCGTTTTCAAAGGGATAGTAGTTGTAGGTGGTTGGTTGGTTCGATGGTCGGTTGGTTCTTTCGTTTCTGTAAACGTACACAGCGCAGGCTCTGACTGTATGTTCAGTCAACGACTATACTGAGAGTAATAGTTTTTGCCTACAACTATATACGTTGATTTTCGCGGTGCTTTGCGCTCTTGCTTCTCCACGCGTTATTTGATAATTAAAAAAATAAAAAAGATTAAAAAAGAATTTTTTCTTTTGTAGAAGTATGTATAGTTAGGTATTATAATTAGTGAAGAAAATAATCATGCATGTACTCGTAATGTATATATACATATGTGAGAAATTAGTAATTAACAATTTTTTTTTCCTTTTATTTCTACTAAATTCTTGCGGAAAGGGGGAGAATAAATATACCGCGTAATATCTCGGGGAAAGTCATGGTAGGAGCGTATAGAGTGGAGTGTACGTATGTATATATAATATATATAGTTGAAAGGGGGGAAAAAAGTTTGTAGGCGCATGTATATAGCAAACTTAAATTACCGGCATCTTTCACGCGCTCGCGGTTGCGCGACTGCATAAGTATATATAGGTATATACATGAGGTAAAGTCGCTCGACTCTGCAAAAGCTCTATCCGTTATACTCTAACGTTAAATGATCTGAATAATTTATATACAAAATGAGACAAAAGCACGAAATTCTATGCTCGGCCGGAGAAGTTTTTCTTTCGAGATCCGAGAAAGCCAAATTCTCGAGTAGGTATAATGTAATCGAGTTGGTTATATATTAAAATTCACTACCGCAAAGGAACACCCTCCACGGGTAAACATTGAAGAACGGGCGGGGGGGTATGTTTTTGTAAGTAAGTTTTCTTACTTCTGCATAAAGAGCTTTCATTGACGAACTTTGCTTTACTATATACTCTGTTGAACTACCATACGAATATAGCCACAAACAATCGCTGATTAGCATCGATCCAACGTGCACAAACACAGCACAATACCTTATCTTGCGAGGCCTCTGCCTTTATTTCATGAAACGCAAAAGCGAGCAGAGACTATGGTACTTGCTCGGTTGCTTGCTTGCTCGTTCGCTCGGTCGCTCGGTTGCAATCAACCCGTCCCATCGCGCCCGAGTAGATAGAGAACAGTTACTTGGGAGCGCGCTGCGCGCTCGTAAAAAGACGAGGATTTCATCTTTTCTCTCGTGAAAATTAAACTAACCGTAAAAGCAAGAGAGACAATACGAGAGAGAGAGAGAGAATATCCTTATCCCCCGATTCTGCGCACGCAGCGTTGTTGCTCTATATCCTCCCCTTTTTCGTTGTCTTCCCCTCGTACGTGTTTGTGTGTGTGTATGTGTGTATACATATACCCGATGTTTACTCCCCCGCGACGACGAAGATGACGACGTCGACGACGACTTCTCTTGAGGGCAGTAGCATCAGTCGGGCGCGGTATATATGCGCTCTCGAGCTAAATAAAGAGGGCCTCGACCCTGCTGCTTTAAACTCTCTCTCTTTCTCTCTTTCTCTCTCTCCGCACAGTTTCCTTCTTCAGCGTCCGAGAAAATTAAGTAGATCCAGCGGAAGCTGCGCCGCAGCAGCAGAGCCACTGCTCGCGAGTAATGGCGCGTTAATGACGGACTATTAGCGACGTTTTCCATCGAGCCTCTCCTCTTTCTCTCTCTCTTTCTCCCTAGACTGTCTCGATTTCTCTCTCTCGCTCGCTCTCTCAAGCGAAGAAGGTTTGCACAAATACTCGTATTTACAGAGAGGCGTACGATGAACACTTAAGAGCAATCGGGCAATTATAATTTTAGAATCTTTTTAGCGAGGGAGCTTGCGCACCGTATATATAGATATCGGGGAAGAAAAACACCCTTTCCGGTGTTATACCGACACCCTCATCCGGTGCGCACACATATATATATATATATACACTTACCCGGTTGGTGCTAGCTGATGTTTGTGCAAAAACAGCTATAAATCGAGAGAGTGTGGCAAGGATGGCGAGGAGTGAGAGAGTAGAACGATAAAGGGGATTCTCGTGCCTTTTGAGAAATCCAAAAAGGGGATATAAATTTCTTACTAAAATAGTTCGTCGCATGAGAATATATAGATATATATATTTAAAAAATTATACGTATACGTAATACAATTTATGAAGTCGGCGCGCTTTTGTATAACTCTAATATTAAAGAGAGAGAGGAATTGTAAGCACGACTATATCTAGCACTCGTATATAGATAAACCTTATAGATTCTCTATTTTTATCTATATATACCATCCTTCAACAATGAATTAATTACTAGTTTCGCGCATATATAATCTCTCGCTCTATCTACTATTCTATCCTCCCCTCCGGCAATCAAACAATCACTATTATAACGGACCTCGCACGCGCGTATTACAAGCACCGTTCGTTAATGAATTAATACCACAATATATACACGCAGTATACTGTATATATATATATAACGTCAAACTCTCGCACGCGCCAATTCCACCTGTGCGGCTGCCGCGTTCGTGTTAACTCTTCCTCGACATACATACTTTCATCCATACATTGTCTTTACGTGCCTGTACACTTCGTCTATATAAGTACTTATACTATATATATATATAGACTCGCACGTCATGACAGTGCACATCTGGTAGAGTTATATACCTTGTCCGTTCCCCATGTTGAACTAATAGACAAGAAGACGACACCTCGACGTACAATGCCTCTCTCTATCGATCAATAAAAACAAGACACATCCATAAGCGAGAGTTGGTCGCGCGTGTATATGCGCGTCTGTATGTCTGTCGTCTATCTATAAATGTATCTTGAAAAATCTCGACTGTGTTACAACGCACAGTATACTCACGCAGTTAATTCATCTTTCTGCCGGCCGGCTGCCGGTAATAATAATCCACCCATCGGTGTGACAATACGCCCGAGGGTATAGTATATATAGTATATAACGCCGCACGCGTGCGCCCGGAAAAACACGTGTCGCAGCTGCGCGTGTATATACGCGCTGTACTTTTTTGTGTTAGATGCCTATAGTCCGTATTTTCCACGGCAGCTTTGCGCTTCTGCAGCTGCATTTATGTGTCCTCCTCCTCTTTTCTACTACTACTCCTCCCCCCCCCCCGCTGCCCCCTATTTTTATGCTACGATGTGTGCATATAATACCGCTAGTTCCGAAAAGGCATATTATACGCGCAGGAACGTTTCAATCTCTTAACGGAATTGATTTAGAGGGAGAGAAAAATCGTATGACGGGTGAGGTATATAGGGGGAGAGAGAGAGAGAGAAACGAGAGACAATGCGTAATACGCCGGTTGGACCGCACGAAAAGTAGTTCAAAGAGGCAACCATCGGGAAGTCGAGTATAAGAGGCGGAGATTTATGTCCCCGAGATTCTATCGACGCGTGCAGTATAGCAAGCAGCAGTCGCGCTCGCTCGCTCGCTCGCACTCTCGATTTAATCTTTCACACATCGTGAGGGCAAAAGAGAGAAGAGAGAGAGAGAGAGAGAGAGTCGATTCATAGTCCGTTCGCCTTTTCTCGCCGCAACACTCGTATATACTTTCTGTGGCCACTTTTTTTCTCTCCTCGCTCTTCTTCTTCTTCTTCTTCTATCGGTGTATGAGTCAGCGGTGGTTTACTCGCTACTCACAGCCGAATGGGAGAAATGTAATTAATCCGGGCTGAATGGTCGCGGCCAATTATTTAGTTAGCCACCTCGAACTCGTTCACCAGCGCCGAATTCAACGGACTGAATAGCCCTTATGTGTCGGCACGAAATTACTCTTTTCCCCTTCTACACCCCCCCCCCCCACTTCCCCCCTCAATGCCCTTTCGAATTTCTTTGGCGTACACACACACACACATACATAGACTCGCCCCCTCCCCGTATGGAAAAGTTACGTGCGTGCGAGTTGTAAATACATGTTACACTATTATAGCCGTTCATTACGCTCTCTTTCGCGCTCGCATGGCTGCGTGAATTGATGAATTCCTCAGTCATAAGGGAGAGAATGAGAATCGGTGTCGTATCGAACGCGAATATGGCGAGTAATTTTCGTTCATTTTACTTTTTCTTCATCTGTGCAGATACGAGTATCGAAATTCGTTATATTGGAAATTATCTTGCACGCGTAAATTAATTTTCTTGCTTTAAAAACGTATTTCGCGCGCGAGCTTCTGATTCTGTCGGCTTTGATTCAGTTAGGATGTATTTCGTCTACGTGATGTGAAAATTAATGTATATAATTTCCCATACTCGCAAAATTGTACACGAATGAAATTTTTTAATAAAAATTACAGCGTAACACGTCAATCATGGTACAATTAATATTATAAAAACCCTGGTAGAAATCGCCCATTTTTCTCCCATTGATGAAACGATTTTTCTACCATTTTTCTCCCATTTTATGGCTATTTCAGTCGACTGAACTACTAGGGAATTATAGGTATTTATAAGATTTTTCATTGGGCTGTTACGGTATTTTTAACTGTACTTTTGTACAAATTTAACCCTGATATGAAGGCAATAATGGAAGTTTCACGTCGATCAGACACTAGCATGTTTTGGACGTGTATATGATATATTTTTTGTCAAGTAAAAAATATATAGAATATTTTTATAAAAGACTGATAAAGCCATACGAATATTCGGCAGTTACAACACATATTACAAATTTTCCCGTTAATTTTTTGGTAATTTTTATTTCTGTACTGTAACGCGAGAAGCGAAAGCAATATACGCGCGAATGTTTGAGGTTTCGTGCGTCGATATCGGAGAAGGTAACACTGTACACGTATTTCTAATTATGCTATTCCACGAGCATCAGACGAACCAGTATGCATTTTACAACAAAATTATTAATTTACGTACACATATTATCTTTCTCGTGTGCTTCATCAACCAGTCACGTTTAATTACTTTAACAATTCAATCCTTCCTTCAGTGCTTAAGTATCTATATTATTCAATAATCGAACGATCGCGATAGCTAGCATAGCAGCAGCGTATGTTTATTTATGCAACTTTAGCATAGAGTGTATCAGAATTCAAATTAAAATTGTACGGGCAATTTACCTCTATAATTTAATAAAATTTTAAAATCGGTTAAAATCTAGGAATTTATTGAAAATGATGAATAAATAGCAGAAAAAGGACTGAGCAAGGAATATTTAATAGTTCAGAAATAATAGCAATAATAATTCTTAATAGTTTGATTGATCAGAAACGTGAACTTTTTGTATAAAACGCAAAACAGACAAATGTTTATAGAATTGCAAGCAGAATTATTCGGAATTTTTTTCTCTAATTCTATAGATTTTTGTAAAACTAATGTTAATATCACCTTATTTTGCTTTATTAGTTAAAGCGCATATACTTTTAAAATGTCCCAACTGTTTAAATTATAAATTTCTACTCAATTGTGTTCGCGGTGTTAGTATTATTAATACAAATATTTAATTTTCTTAGAGTTTCTATTAGGTTTTGGTAATTTTACAAAAGTTTCCTCAGATTGGATGTTATTTGATGAAGTATCAACTAGCACCATTTTTGGTATCTATGGACGAATAAGTCTGAACAATTATGCTTGCAAACTTCTATCCCTTTTGCGTTTTATGCAAAAAGTTCATGTTTTTGAGTAATTAAGCTAT
Organism: Torymus tubicola; assembly: GCA_035583055.1. Classification (NCBI taxonomy): domain Eukaryota; kingdom Metazoa; phylum Arthropoda; class Insecta; order Hymenoptera; family Torymidae; genus Torymus; species Torymus tubicola. The sequence goes on from JAWWEQ010017979.1 coordinate 12,011, forward strand.
AAAAGTTGCCATTTTTGTTAAAGATTAAAAAACTCCATTTTTGAATAGCTATCATTTCTAATTTCAAATTTCAATGTATAAAGATGAATGTAAATGCACGATTATCAAACCAACGTTGGTATTTTTAACTGAGAATTATCTTCTCCGCATCTCAATTTTCACCTGATTTAATTAAAGCACTACATACTCAATAGTGACGCAAGAGGTCGATACATCGAACTAATTTCATTAAGCTCCCCTCTACCAACAAGTATTCCATCAAATCTCTTCGTCTTTCTCTATATCCTCCCGTTCAATTCGATCGTTGCGAGTATAGCACACGAAGCAAGAGATCAATCTCGACGTCGTTGATGCTGAGGATGCTGCGAGCACACTGCACGGCATCGTGAGTCACAAATGATTAGGGGGGAAATGCACGTATTATAAGAGTATGTGTAAGCCTTCTTCTTCCGCGTCGCTTAAAAATACATTAATCGTCATTCACACGATGAGTGTGTGTCTCTCTTGCTCAAATCCTCTTATTCATATACATATAACCGGAAGATCGAACGTAACCTTACAGACATTTATCTATGACGACGAAATAGAGGCGTCGTCGTGTCATATCTATATAATAGCATTCTCACACACAGAGACACGCGCAGTATAGTAATAGCCGTAACTTACATCGCGACGATAAATATCCCAAACGAGCCTGGGGAGAGCAAGCATCGAGCATTCATAAACTAAAGAATACAAATGTCTCTTGGCGCATGTATAAAGGGGGGGGGGGGAAGAGAAAAAAGCCAAAGAAGGAGAAGATGATTTGTTTCCTTATTCCTGACTTTATAGCGAGACCGGAGGCTATACGCGAGGATATATAATATTCCAGTCCCGTACGCGCACACACGCTGCTGCTGCTGTTGCTGCTGCTGGACCCGGTCGGCAGATGTTTTCAGCGTATATAGCAGGGAACGGGGAGGGAGAAGATCTCGAGGAGAGATTGCGAGAGAGAGAGAGAGAGAGCGAGGTCGAAGGATAGATTAGGGACGACGTATAAGGTGTCGAGTTGTAGGTATACGCGTACGCGCGCGCGCCTTTCTCGTTGCGCCTGGCGAGGGGATCAAGGACGAAGCGAGAGCTGATTTTATATATATATAGGGATGTGAATGTATGGAAGATGAGACGGATAGAAAGAGAGAGAGAGAGAGAGAGAGGTGCGAATTATTTCATAGGCGTGAAGAGAAAAAATTTGAGATGTGGCAAACTATGGTTATAACCATCTTCTCTATAGAAAAGAGCGAAAGAAGTTGTTTATAATAATAATAATAAAGTGAAATTAATATACATATATATTCATTTGTTTAATGAATAATATTTAATTAACAATTTATAATGAGTAAACGTCGGTATGTTATACAAAACGTTAAACGGTCATGATGAATTAAATTACAAATTATTATTGATTATTGATTCAATTAAGCTCGAGGTAAAGTTATTTTTGGTAAACAATATTAAACATTCATAGACATTTGATTTCATATAGTATAGTATCCTGCAGCATGAAATAAGATTATAATGAAGGTTCAAATAAAATTTTCATCGTTTAACAAGATTGATTTTTTAAATATATTTTTTGTTACATTTCAACGGTGTAAAGTCGAAATCCATCGCAAACTTATCTCCGTCTCCGATAAACTATTTTTACATCTGAATAATTAAGCAAATCATATATATTCAGCGCTGCGCAAAGAACATCTCTCCATCCCTTTTTATCTCTCTTTCTTCTCGGGCAAGCAACCTCGCCTCGTTCCATTTTCGGCCCATTCAAGCACTACCGTATGTTTTTCCAGCGGCTATCGTTTGATGAAAATAGATATATATCCTTATACTTGCGTTTAAAGTACTTGTATATATATAACAGTCGTGAGCGCAATAAGGATGTGTATTACTCATATATAATTTTTTCACACGACATGAAAGGTCGAAGGCTATATAATATACAGACACGCTTGGTATTGCTCATTGATCAAGTGTTTCTCAGAATGAGAGCGCGCGCAAAGCCGGCGAATGTTTACTTGAACCCGGGCGCGCGTTCGCGATGACTGTATAACGGCGCCCCGCATGCGCTCTCTCTCTCTCTCTCGAATGAATGAAGCCTCGGAATTCTAATTGGGGAAACTCGAGGTGTTTGTTAAAGATTAAAGTGAGAAAGAGAGAAGGGCTTTAAATAAATCAGCGCGCCGTCATAGGCAGTTTATATGTACGTATATCACGTTTCTTTAAACTAACGAGTGAGATGATTGGGTATTATATATGTATATAATGTTAGTTCTCTCGCTAGAATGGTTGTGAGAATATTTAACAATTCGCGCGTTTCAATGGAAACCGACGATCGACGTTGTCGATACGAAATGCGCCGTCGATACATCAACATCTTTTGTGGCGTCAGCGTGCTTGTATTCATTATAGTCTGCGTACTATACAGAAAGCAGCCGCACGTACTTCGTACCTATATATACATGAATATTCAAAATATAGTTACGAAGTTCGATGTATGTCTTTAGTCCTGTACATGCGCGGCTTGTTACAATCGCGTATTAATATTTGTGAAAGTGTATACCACGACGCTTAACACATCTTCGAAAAATTTGTGTTATAGCTTCGCCTGCGGAAAGTTAATCATTTTTATCGGACGGACGTGATCGATTATTTCATCATCGTTGTGTATATATAGGAGCGCGCGAACAATTCAACAGCCGTGTGTTCGTCGACTTCATCGGTAACGTTACAACAGCGCGTGATTTTGTACGTATACAACAAAGCCTTCCGGCCGATAGTGAAGAGAAAATAAAAAGGGAATGAAAATAACATACGTTTCACCAACAGATCTTATAACCCACACATATATAGATATGTATTTAGACTGCGCGAAAAATTATCTCGCCTGACTATATACAATATACGAAATTGTTCTTCGCTTCGTTTTACAATGTCTCTTGTTCCTCTATACATTTGCCCTGATAACCGAAATATAAATCATTCTCTCTCTCTCTCTCTCTCCCTTTCGCGCTGCTATCTCAAAATTCCACACACCTCATGTATACACACACAGAATGCATCTTATATGCGCGTACAATAGCAAGCGATATACTCTTCTTGCAAACAACTCTCTCTCTCTCTCTCTCTTTCTCTACCATTTAATTATTTTCTCTCGCCGTTTACATATTATTATCTATCCGCTTTAAAAGCTCCTACACAGATATATACCCTCCATTATACACGCATACTTAACAATATATCTATATATAAATAACTAATAAGTTTGATTATTTCCACGATGTTACAGGGTCCCCCGGGCGTGCAGAAAAAAAAACTTTACCCACATATCCGGCACTAAAAGATGAGCCAGACGGATCAGCAGCAGCAACAGCCGCCAGCTGAAGATAAAAGTATGGATAAGAAAGAGATCGCCGAGGAGGAACGAGAGAAGATGCTTAACGCGGAGAACACGAAGCACACGGCGAATGGGCCAGCAGCTGATGACGCAGCGGCTGAAGGCGGTGAGACCGAGCAGAAGCCTAAGAAGAAAATACCTATTGGTGGTATCAAGATACCAGGGTTCTGCCGGTCCAAGAGCAAAGAGCCTTGCAAGGTCAGTGTCCTCTTCATTTCTTTCTTTTTTTCTTTCTTGATTATGTTATGAGTATATATGTTTGTAATATATTGAGAGAAGGATATTGGGTCGTATTTTACGATTTAGAAGGTTTTTGCGTCGTGTAGAGTTGATTTCTTTTCTTTTTTTAGCATATAGCTCGGCAGAGATTAAACAAATTTTAATTTTCGAATAAAAATTAAAAGATTAACTTTTTAATTTTACCTCGAATAATATCGATTTTAAAACCAAAAATTGAAATATTTAGTTTCAATTGAGTATACTCAATTAAAAATAAAAAATGACAAATTCAATTTTAAATCGACATTATTCGATTAAAAATTAAAAGATTAACTTTTTAATTTTACCTCGAATAATATCGATTCTTAATTATTCTGATTAATATTACAATTATTAAAAATTAAAAAGCGTATTTTTAATCGAGTAACGCAGAATTACAAGTTGGCAGTTTAATAGTTATTTTGGTCTCAATTAATTACAGAACTTAATTTGATTTTTTAACTCTGCTCAGGGGAAGTTATTATTATTATTCTGTAATTTCCAAGAGAAATTTAATCGGCGATTGAAGGTTTTGTGGAAAAAGCAACGAGGGAATACTGGATCGATGGGTGGTGGTAAAAACACACCGTATAACGTTTTATTACCAGAAGCTCCTGTATTTTAGATTCTAACGAATTGATTATGGCTGTTCCCGGTAATCGAAAAGTTCAAATTAGCAGGCGAAAATAAAAGTTGTTCCATTACACACCCTCCCCGTGCCATTATATACATACATTTTATTGTAATCGTCAACCAACATTCACGTATACATTTAGGTTTCGCATTAGTAGTAAAAAAAAACCACATATGTACACTGAGCTTTTATCGCGTTTCCCAATCTCGATGGTTCACTTCCGCGAACCACTCATCGTATTTCATTTACTACCGACTAATGCTAAATGCCCGAAATTTGCATGGTACCCACCGCAACGACCACTTCCCTATACCGCAAATAGATACAGCTCTCTTCCTATATATATATATATATATATATACACACATACACCCGTACAGCAAACATCGAACAGCAATTCCCAAATTAACCTAAGGGTCGCCTTCTGTGCTACCCCTCTGGAAACGAAAGAAAAAAAAAAGAAGCGAGGGACACTATACGCGTATATACATACATACGTGTACCCCACGTGTATTACAACATCGTTCCCATGGCAATGAGCTGTGGCGGCAAGTGCATATATGTATATATACACGACAGCTAATCGTAATTGCTGCCTAAACCGCTGTGGCGATTTTGCCCTCCCTCACTCATTCTTACTATGGGGGTGCACTACTGCTGCTGCTGCTGCTGCTCGTGCACCATAAAACGCGCACCGCACGCGTGTGAACTGAGTGCCCCGGTCTCTGTCTCTACGGGACTGACACGTCATACATGGTTGCACACCTGGTGTGGTAGGCATATATATAGTATGTGTGTGTATGTGTGTGTATACAGGAACAAGCGGAATTTTATTTTTAGCGGAAAAAAAAGGAAAGGGGTGGACAAACGAACGTTGAGTGTAGAATTCGTATAGAGCGCGGTTAGGATCGTATATAATGCGTGTATGTCGAGGTAAAATATAGAAGTCAAATGTATAGAGTTTACAGTTAGCGAAGTTCGTTGGTATACAATACAAGCTGAATAATATGGCAGGTTAATTAAAGCTGAGAGATTTTCTTTCTCTTATTCTATATTACATAAATATTAAGTGGTGCGCTTGTTCAGAGAGTTACAATTCAAGTTAATTTTTTTTTTCTTATCTGCACTGGACATTTTATGAAATTATGCGTGACAATAGGTTACACGACAACTGATGCAACGATTTTTCTTTGTCCTTGTAGTAACGCGTCTATTATTCACGTAACATATAACGATTATGAGTTGTACATTTTAGTTTAGAGCTTTTAGATTACAAAAGACATATGGAGAAATCATAACGGTAAAAACTTAATTTTCCGTCTCGAAGAAAATTAATCTAGCAGACTTTCTCTTTCACCTTCCGTATATAATATATAAGTAGGTGGAAATCATCTGCGGAAAAATAGACGCTATAGTGGATAAAGTTATATTCGTGGATAATATCGCTTGCAACGTATACACGCTCACTGCACATACATTACTATACTATACTCAACGCTGCACTGGCTGGAGTTCGCCATATATACTTCATGCTTCGCGTAGCGAGGAATGGGTGCTAGCATATACCCATATACACATACATACATACATACATACATACATACATACAGACACCATACGTGCCGTGATACGCGCATCGGGTGTAGCGATTCGATCCGTATCGGTAACTTATTAAGACGTCGGACGAGGCGGTGGTTTCGCACTCGGTAAATCGCGCCCGTAAATGCCGTCTCGGATGAATGAAGGGATACACTGCTGCTGCACTCATGTGTGTATATATATATCCTGCTGTTCCAGTACTATATATGCTGTAAGTATATACGTTTGTATGTGTGGGTTGCGCGCAGCGAGTAATAGACTGACGCGATATTATGGAATTGCTTTTGTCGAGGGCAGCCTGGCAACTCGGACGTGGTTCACTGACTCTTTGTTCGTACTGTGACTGAGAGAGAAAGAGAGAGCAAAATATAGGTGAGAGAGATTATTTTTAGAAGCTGAGAGAGAGAGAGAGTAGTGTATAGCAATGGAGATTGAAATATAACGTTTCGTGAATTCTTATTTACAAGTCAAAGTAGTAGGCGTGATGAATTCGTATACATATATATATACGCTTATACGTTTTCCTCTTTTTACTCTCGTGTCTTACTTATACACCTTATGTCATTATAGGAAAGTGGCGCGGTATCCGCGACCCAGTAAATTTAGGACCATGAAAATTTTGCTCGTTGACTATAACTATATATTCGTGAAATATGTATACATCTACTTAGGAATAACATGCTATTACAAGTGTGCATACACATACCTCAGGTCTGTCTCGATTTATCACGTGTAAGCTTATTATAACAGCCTTAGGAGAGTTTCCCCTAGAATCTCATTATACGTTTCCTCTGATATATTCAAAAAGTTATTTTGCACTACTCTTCTCGGGTTGTGTTTACAGTGTACCCGCTCGTATGCTCGCTCTGTGGTGTACGGTGTCGATGCACTTGATTTTCAATTACTCTTCCGCTCTTTCTCTCTCTCTCTCTCTCGATGTCGCCGCCCGCTTAATCTGACACTCGCGTGTGATGTTTGCATTTCGAGCCCGATGTATAATATTCCTCGTCGCCTCCTCACCACTACGTACTATATATACACGCGAGTATATGATATATACATATACACAACATAATCTCTCAGCGTTGCCCGCGGAAGATCCTTATCATCTGCGGCATGAACCACGGGAAGTCGTCGCGTGGTCGGTACGAGTGGGTATACACAACACTTATACTTTCGTAGAAATTGCGAAATTTTCGAGAAAACCCTTCCTCCTAACTCTTCTGGCTTCTTACCGGCTACCTTTGTTTCCCCCCTTCTCTCTCTCTCTCTCTCTCTCGCGTGTTCCGCTCTACAGCGACAGTAGCAGCACGACGAGAAATGTCGTTTTGCTGTATATACGAGTAAGGAAATATCCCATTGTACAAGGGAGCAGTGTATATATGTATATACAGTCGCTTGCAAGAATTTTCATGCTTTCTTAACACTAGGTGTTGTGTATAGTGGTAGAGAACGGAGGGATAAGCCTTTCGCGCGCGACAAAGGAGTTGCTTAGAGATTTCCTCGCGGTGCACACACAAGTGTTCGCGCATATACTTTGAGAATGAAAGAGGGAAAGGCGAGAGGTTCTTCTGTCTCTTTCCCTTGAGAACGGGTTTTTTTTTTGTTTTATTTAAACAAATCTTGGCGGGGTCTGTGGTGGTGCGATTGTTTTCTTGAGAGTAAGAGATGAAGAAAGCTAATACTGAGTAAACGGTTGAAGGTGGAGGATTATTAGCCTACAAAAGATCCAAGAAGGCTGATTTGTGTGTTCTTATAAGTATAAACAGATAGCGAAAAGTATATATTGGTTTGATTTACCAACGGCTCAAAGTCTTTTTCAATAATCGTAAAACTATCAAGCCGCAAATATATTACACACTCTTTCTAGTCTCGCTTTTCTCTTTCGCATTTTGAAATAAAAACGTTCGTATACCTGCCTTTCCGCGAGTGTTCGTGCCGCGTTTCACCGTCAATTTCCGCCTCATCAATAATTCATCGATTATTAAACGCTCACTCGTCGCGCACTCAATATAAACCAGAAACCTAATTTTTTACATTTTATCTTTCTTTCTCCGCCTCATGTTTCTTCCTTGCAATTAGAACACTACGCGATGAATTATTGATAATGTACGCATGTGGGCCTCTGCGTAAACCTCAAAAGGAAATTAAACAATTAGGCGCTTTCTAAATCATTTTTCAGAACTACAAAGTATTGATTTCTTCAAAAGTGAGCTTAAAATTCATAAAAAAAAACAAGAAAGGGTCAACAATTAACTCACTTTGGAAAGTTCACGTCTTTAATTTTATTTTCGTCTTTTTCCAATTTCACATTAAGTTATTATTGGTGAAACCGTTGAGAACTAAACTAGAACTATGTTCAATCCTTATTTTGAAAAAAACGATTACATATATTCTCAGAAAAAAGATACCATTCGATGGACTTTATTCAACCGCGGATTTTTTTTCTCGATACTCTAGGGAACAAGTAACATCATGGTTTTCGAGTTTTGTCGTAGATTTCGTGAATTTTGTATACGCATATATCTCCACCATGTAGCTTTTAATGACAATCCTTGCTATATTGAGAGGAGGACTAGTATGTAGTAGTAGTAGTATGCTCACCAAAGGAAAAGTCATCGTGGAACGAGTTACATTGCGTTCGTCGACATCGTTCCGTTTAACGCACGGTTGGCCCTATAGACCGACGAGAGCCTGATTCCGCCTCTGCTCTTTTGTTGGGGTTTGCTATGTGGCGGCATCCGTGCCGAGAGCACGTATAGTCATGCTCCTCGTGCACTATGTGTATACTTTCCCTAGTTTGAGTTTTTGAAATTTTTGAATGTCTTCCACAACCGAGCGAGCGGTTCAGGTGGTGCGCGATATGAGTTGCAAGATTTTTCACTTTCGAGAGTTATTTGATAAACTAAGAGGAAATATTTAATTGATGTTGATGTTTCTAGCTCTGTAAATATACTTAGGAATTTAGTAACAATTTAAAATAACTGTCGGAGTATATATAGGTTAAACTTTTTGTCGTTTGTATTATTATTTTATCAACAGTATAACGCTGTCGTCCTCTTGTATCCCGTTGTTTCCCGAACTAACTTCTGTACATACGTTTAAATGCTAAAGATAAATATACGTGTATATGATGCTACTACCCTACTACAGCAATGAAAATTTACTCTTTAACAACACAGTATCTCTTAACCACTCACTATAAACTCGCGCGAAAAATCCCATAAAAATCCTCTCGCTATACGCGTTTTAATAAAAGATCGCATTTCCTTTGGCTCGTAAAAGGTTCAAAGTGCAAACGCCCTTCTCTACTCTCTCTATCTTTCTCTTCTCTCCCCCAACAAAAACACAAGGCTTCTATGGCGTAAAAGAAAAAGAACAGGCATCTCAGGTGTCCATTACCGCGAGGAAATTTCCCTTCGCAATAAACACGAAGCGATGTCGACGCTGCACGGCAACTCATTTATGCCAAAGACGCACAGCTGGAACACACGCAAACACGCATCTATACTACCAGGTATAAGAGAGTAAAACAGAGGAAACGAAAGAGAAAAAAAATGATAAGGTTTTTCTCCTGATGTATCTAAGCCGCGCTCCGCGTGAGTTTTCCTAGGGCGAAGGGCGCAGGGATACATGTAGTGCCGCTTATATATATGCCTACCTGCCGATCTCGTACCGATCTCTGTTCACTGCGTCTCACGGCAATAAAATTTTATATATATATACGCACGTGAAGCGCAGCAGCTAACATGGACACGCGAAACAGCGCTATACCTACCTGCAGCTCGTTCGCTGGTTCGCGTAGAATTTACTACGAGCCAGTAGAGTATAGCATAGTGGTATAGTTGTTGTACTGTACTGAACATAATGGGACGGAGGAACAAAGGCCCTCTCTGAAATGGCTTAGCCGACGACTGTTCTCGCTCTCTCTCTCTCTCTCTCTCTCTCATACACTCACTTTCCGTGTGTATACTAGGGGCTACTACTCGTAGTCATCCTTTCAAAGTCCCCTCCCCCTTCCCTTTTAGCGATGGATCTCGCGGCGCATTTCCGACTCGTTTGACGGACTAGAGCTGCTGCCGCTCCATTGCGTTTTGTGTTTAATACTTTTTCAGCATCCTCGGGGGGCCTTTCTTTTTTCTCTCGTTCTCTTTCTCTATTTCTCTCTCTCTCTCTCTCTCTCTATCTCTCTAAAGTTGAATTAATGAAACTTGCTCCACCATTTTAATTAGTGGAAAAAACTACTAATTTATTAGTAAATATTCACTATTTGATTAGTATGTTTTGAAACTACTAATCAAATTAGTAAAAAATACAAATTAAATTAGTAGTTTACAAAAAAATACTGATCAAATAGTGAATATTTACTAATCAATTCGTAGTTTTTTTCCACTAATTGAAATGGTGGAGCATGTTTTCACTAATTCAACTTTATAGTGTAGGCTACATACATTGAACTGCTCGCTCGCTCTTCCTGTTCCTCCTCTGACACTGCGCGATTTTGTCGCTTTTGTCATAGAGAGCGAAGGACGGAGTTCCTTTTTCGTAAACCAGCGTGAGTTATAATACGCACGGCAGGAGAAAAGTGCGTGAAATCGTTGTTGCTTCCAAGCTTCGTGTATATATACCTGCACTGGCGGGAAAGTGCAACATGTAGTTCTCAAAAGATCGTAGACAACGATATCTATATATAGAATCCACAAAAGATACTAGAGTAGTTGAGTGCCTCTAATTTAACGGCATTTTTGCGGTATAAGAATGGATCAAAGGCGTAATTCGGCTGACCGCACGTTAACCAAATTTCACGCCCCTCTTGTCTCTTTTTGTCTCGATCGGCAAATTTTCTTATATACGCGATGTTTGATGCGGGTCGGAAATTCAGATTTTATAGCCAATTTAGCTGGATATAATGCGTATTATACATTCAAGCACAGGTGCCGGCATATAGAATAACTACGTTATAATTGATGTCACACTTACACACACACACACACACGCACGCAGTATAGGCCCGTCACAGTATGTATGCAGTAAAAAGTTAATGCACTTTTTTCTTTTCCCGCACTCGCGCGCGCGCGCCTGTTACCATAGGAGAAATCTCTCTTCTCGCCTATATATTACATTAGAAAATCACATTTTTTCACCGCGTTCTCACGCGCACGTGCAGCACTACGCGCTTCTATATAAATTGAAATCCGCGAGAGATGAGAAAGTTATTAAAAAGTTCATAATAAGACGATCGAATAAAACTCTTGCCTTCTTCTTGCCAAAAGCAATAAATCATCATGAACGCGCGCGCGCGCGCCTGGCTTATTTTCCGAAAAAAAAAGTTGCGCGTGTAATAACCAACTCTCTCGTCTCATCTGTTATCCTTTCGATATAATAGAGGACTTTCTCCCTTTTGACTGTCGGAAAGTGCAAGCCAAAGAGGCGCACTTGCAAGCCGAAATGGAGGAGATATCTCTCTCTCTCTCTCTCTCTCGCCGAAACTAAAACCCGTCCATTAATTATCCTCTATACCTATCTATCTATATATATATGTATATAGAGGGAAATATACCACGAAAGTTATTATGGCAACGAGTGCGCATTAAGATACAGGTCATAACCGACTATTTAGGAGCCGTATATAGCGTTCTATATACTCTTAAGTGATGTGTGTCTGTATGTATATGTGGGTATATATATATATATACGATCTCTCGATTCGCACGATCAAGTTCCGAGGTTCGTTTGCGCCGAGGCAATTCTGTTGTACGCGCAGTGGGTCAGTCGGGTAAAAAAATGTAATATAACGCGCGTTATAGAGTGCCGCTCGTGCAAGGCGCGCACCCGCGCGCAAGAGAGAAAAGGAGAGAGAGACGGAGTATTTTATTTCTCTCTTTCACTCTTCCTGGTTTTTTTCTAATAGGATATATACTTTTCGCAGATTTAATTAAAAATAAGCGGAAGGTGAGTGTAGAGTGAAGTTTTGACGTGTATAACTGTTCTACCGTGTTCTAACAGTTACTATTTTTGAAGTTGTTTCTTTTTTTCTTTTTTTTTTTGTTGTTTATTAAAGCTTCGCGAAAAGGGTTTCCACATCTGTCCGTAAGAAATGACAGGATGTCGATTGTTATGTTGATTTATTATGCGTGTCAACGTGAATCATCAGGTTTGTAAAAATGTTTAATGTGTTTTCTTCTGCTCGGAGACGTTTTTATTTCATTAATAAGACAAAAAGCGCAAATTACATTTTGTCACGAGAAACATTGACATGATTAATAATTACACATACCTGCGCAAAGCAGTGATGTCGTTAATGTATAATTATACTGTTTTATCGTTAATTCGTTGAAAGTAGCGCGCAATTACGAGGGCACAAAGTATGAAACGTTTTCGATATTACACAGATCCAAGACCCTAGTTTTCCGTTTTCTTTTTTCTTTTGTTTTTTTAAGAAGCATTTTAAAATTCTCACGCTACACGAGCATCCATAAAAAAAATCTTGCGCAAACTAAAGAAAAAAAAAAAAGGATTTCTCATAGAAACGAAAAGTCGTTGCTCTCTTGCGTGCCGGCGTCCGTTTAATTGGCCTAATTTGTCTTATTTAAGGGTTTAATTGAGAAAGAAAGCAGTAGCTTCGCGCAAGCGACTATGATCTTATACGTTTTACGCTCTCCGCGAACCATGTCAGCTCTATACTCGCACGCAAGACCGCCGTCGCCGCCACTGACACTTGTATTTTTCATCTCGTCCGGCTCTTTACATGTCACTCTCTATGTATGTATGTGTGTGTGTGCGCATGGGCGTAAGCTATGTCATGTGCAATATAGTACGAATGTAAGCGTATCTGTGGGCATGGAGTAGAAGAAGAAGAAGATGGGGTTAGGCTAAAAGGATTAGAGAAATGACGGGACAATGAGTCACGCGGACTGCGTGTACAGTGCGCGAAAAGCACGCGTATAAAGCGAGGAGCGCCGGAGTAGCGAAGAATTGCGCCGAGAAGTGGAACGAGTTACTTGGGAAATTGAAGCGGTACAGAGAGAGTGTGTGTGGTGTGTGTGTGTGAAAAAATTTAATTCTGAAGAGGAAATGAGATGGAAAGTTTATAGGCACGCGCGTATAAAGCTAAAAAACATAAAATTAGGAGCGAAGAGGCGCGCATGCAGGGCAATTAATCGACATCTCGAAAGCCAAATCGAGCAAAAAAATAAGAATAAAACGCAGGCGCACCCGTAGGCGCGCGTGTGTGTGTGTGTGCTAAATATAGGATATATGGTAATGAGGTAAACACTCGAAGGAGATCAGAGAAAGGGAGATAAGAAACGCGCGCGCGCGCGCGAGGGAATTCTCAGACGGAAATAGAAACAATACATAAAATGCGTGTATAGTGCAGTATATACGCAGTGGTGTTCGTATAATAGTAGTAGTAGTAATAGTAGTACAGTCAAGTCGTAAACTGCGGTGTGTGCAGGAGTCGAGTGGCTGTTCGCGCGCGCGCGCCAGTCAGGCACGAAAAATAAATTGAGTGAAAAAAAGGAAGGTAAGAAGTGCGTGCGCGTGGCTAAAGTCGAGAGAGCAGCGAGACAGTATAGAGTAAGTGGAAATGAAATTTTTAATACCAAGTCAGGCTAGCTTTTGAAATTTGCATTTAATTAAAACTGACGAGCATATATAGCAGCCACTCGGTTGGTGTATTTCGGTTGGCTTCTTTTATTTTTCATTCCCCATGTTTTTTAATAAAAATACCCGGTATTTACGCTACTACTGCTGCTGCTGTGACGGATTTTACAAAGTATTTTTAGGGAGTTACAGTGCGAGTATATATATGAGAGATATTTTTTCGTTGCATTCCAACGATGAAAACTTTAAACCCATCTCTAGTTTGATCCAAAATAATTCCATTAATAAGAACTCAATATAAAATTCGGAAAAAAGAAAAAGAAACCAGAGAACGAGAGCTTTCCAAATGTTTTTTTCAGAATTAGAAAATGTTGATTCCTTCAAAAGTTACGTGAGTTGTAAGTTGGGCTTGAAACTGACAGAAATTATAGCAAATTCACGAAGTATTCGAATCATGTATGAACGTGTACGAATTCGATGGTTTTTTTTTTCAAATTCTCCTTTTGCTACCATTTTTCGTCAGTTTCAAGCCCAACTTCCAACTCACGTAACTTTTGAAGGAATCAACATTTTCTAAATCTTAAAAAAGATTTGGAAAGCTCTCTTCTTTTTTTCAGAATTTTATATTGAGTTGTTATTAATGGAATTATTTTGGATCAAACTAGAGCTATTTTTAGTCATTTTTTCATTATCAGTAATTAGCCCGTAAATAATTGTTGGCACATGGTTCCGACTTGGCACCCTTTTCCATTTCATTTGTAATGTCCTGAAGACTGAAAAATAACTTGTTTGGTAAGTGTGCTCTCAAAAATGACGGATCTCCATTTCTGTACTGTAATGTGTACGTTTTTCTGTAGAATGGCCCATATATATATAATGCACGCGCGTAATTAAACATTTTGCATTTGTAGTTTATTTACATGTTCAAAACATGCCAGTTGTCAGTAGCGCTGCTGTAGGGCCATTCGAGCGCTTCCGATATTCCCTTCATATCAGGTAAACATTGTAGTAGAGAGCAATGAAAATTACCATAAATATGTTAAATCTACCGAGAACTCGCAGTAAAATTTAACGTACGAATATTATATATATTATAGATAAATATATACACGTAACAATTTTCAGAAAAATCGGTTCTGCCTCCGTTAACCTGAATTTCGCGATAACTTTTCTAAGAAATTCTACACACGTACACTATCAGATTAAAATTAACACAAAAAATGCTTTAGCTTTAATGCACTCGAATTGAATTTTCCTTCCAATAAGTAAATCAAATTAACGTACTTTACTATAGGCACTCTTTCTCTATACTTTCGTTCATGTCGCAGCATTACAACACGCCCGTTCCTTCGTTTTTTATTGCCATTTTTTTTTTTACAAAAAGCTATAATTTTCACCTCCCACCGTGTAATTTCTCTCCACACAAACTATCTAAAATCACACACGCTGATGACAACGTTCACGTGCATCAACGTAAAAACACTGCACCTAAGTAATTCAATTTGCCTCTACTATCGTTGTCAAAAGTACGCTCACACACGCGCGCGAGTAGCTTATAATATACACACATACACACACACATACACACGTTGTGCACGGACAATTTCTGCAAACCAACGGCCCGCATCATGGAACCCCTAGTTATTGGTTGCGCGCAGCTCTCTCTCTCTCTCGCTTTTTCTCTCACAAAGGAAAACCGTCGCGCGCTTATAAGGGTAGTAGACACAGTCGGCTTTTTCACATGTGATCGATACATTTAAAGCCCCTCCCTCCCCTATTGGCATGTCTGTACGTTTGTATAGTACTAGCAGTAGCCGAATCGTGATCGATTCTCTTCGGATGTGTACGTGTATGTATATATATATATATGCATGTAGCATTCGCGCGCGCAGAATGCACTGTGACGAGGGAGAGTGTGGTTTTCTCCCCTGCGAAGCTGCTGCTACTGTGGTTCCTTCCGTCGTGTGAACCACGCTTGGATTCCATTCACTTTTTCACGCCGTTTTCAACAAGCATCCCGCGCTGCTAACAGTCGTTAATGCGTCCAAAACCATCTGCTCGACTTTCTGCTGCTGCTACTGCTGCTGCCCCTTGCCAACGTACGCGCGGAGGTTTGTATATAAGTTATGTGTATATGTCTATGTACGTATGTGTGTATAATATACACACAGAAAGTCTCGGAAAAAATAATTCTCACTATATAGTTGCGCGATGGGCGCGGAAATTAGTGTGTGTGTGTGCATTTGTGAGCATTAAACAACCGTTATGTAATACGTCAGCGATGCACGTTTAGGGCAACTCTGTATATGTATATAGGGAAATTCGGTTGGAAAAAATAGAATAGGGTGGGCGTTGAATGCGAGAGAGAGAGAAAGGGCATTGACACGTCCGAATTATACGTGTAATTATCGTTAGGTCTGGCGCGGACGTGCATTTGCAAATGTATGTGTGTGTGTGCCCCCTCGATAGGGAGGAAGGTATCAATCACAGCGGACAAAAGTTGCGTTCGGTATGGGTACGAGTGAATGGTCCTTTATTTTTTCATTTAGGGACTCCACATATACCCACACACACACACACACATGCGTTGGTTGTTGTTGGACTCGTAGTGTATTGTTGTTTGGTATAATCATGAAAAATGCAATTTTAATCGATGACGCGTCGTGTACCCAGTGTCGTATTGTAGTATCATCATATCTGGATTACGTCTATTGTCTTTCAATAAAACGTAAATACCTAGACTTCACTCAAAAATCTATTAATTATATATACTCGACTAAAGAGTCGTGTATGATTCAACCCCGAATTATTCATAATATACAGAGACACGTATATCTACCTAGACACAATAAAACAACGATTTTCTCACATCAAAAATACATTCCGAGCCTCGCCCCCCTTCAACGGCGCCCTGATAACTCCCGCAACACAACACAGCCACCGACAGTGCTATTTTCATCCTCCGTGCTCTCGTATACCTATATATATGCGCCTCCCGAATCCCACACAACGACCATGGCCTTTCATTCCATTTGCGCGCGGTCTCTTCTCCTTTCTCAAAAGAAACTTATCACCACCACTACTACTACTACTACCACCACCAGCAGAGGTTTTTTTTACAGCTTGTGTGTATATACACGTTTGATTCGTTCGGAATTAGTATAATCGTGTTATGTATGGGTATACGTGTGTTGTTACCGTCCGGAGCCATTCAGTATATATGCGACTATACACTATACGCTTTTATATTCCTATCACGCGCATCGCCGCCGAGAAAGAAGCGCCGTCACGTAAGGGCCATTACCGCAGTGAGTGAGAGAGAGAGAGAGTCTCGAGCGCGTTTCCTATACACACACACACACGCACGCGCTCTCGTCTATACTTTTCGATTTTCAGGTATATATAATGTGGGTATAGTAGAGCGAGGCAGGCGCACAGGTGCTGGGATTTTCTCACGCCTATATATACCGCGGAAGAATGCTCCTTGTCGTCGTAGCTGTTGTTGTTGTTGTTGTCGTTATTGTATGTATAGCGGTAGCTGTGGTTGGAGATCTTCTTTTCCTTCTCTTTTTTTCTCTCCTTTTTTTTATCTTCTTTTTTTAATGAATTCCTCGTTGCCGGTGTATGCGCCGAGATGCCGATGATACGTTTACGTAAAGATATATAATTATTGGAGTGAAATCGATGCGCCTAGAGAGAAAGATTAATTCTATTGTGAAGAAATGTCGAACTGTTTTACTTTGAATTACGTTATTTACTCAGGATTTATTTTAAAAAATGCATGTAATTAGAATGTTCAAATGGTCTATTGTTTTAAGTCATAAAATCTATCTTGAAATAATAATCATTTGAGTTTGGAAAATCTCGGATAACATTTTAATTTAATAAAATAATAAGTAATGTGTAATTTCAGTTGCTTTTTAAAGAATTAATAAGAATAGATCTTTTTTCAACTATATAAAAGATTAATCGGAAAGTAATATATATCGTCTTAAATTCGATTTTTGTTCATAATAATAAGCAAAAATGTTGAAGGTTCGGCGTTTTTAAAGGGAAAAAGAAACATTTTTTTCCAAAAAATTTTTGAAATCGAAATGAAAATAATTTACATGTTAACTTCAGTTTTTTCGATAAAATTTTCTTTAATCTCTTTATATATCTGCATCAAAAATACCATACCACATTTTGATCCTAATTTGTAATCCGAAGATTTAATCATTCTCCTGCTAATTTGCACCAGTGCTTTTGATATGTCGCGTATCTATTGTCAGATTACTCTAAAAGGCTTTATTTTCGATTTATGCGAATTGAAATTTAATGATAGGATTTGAGGCGTTCAAACGTCCTTTAACCGTGCCCACATTTATGTCATGTATCATGCATTTTATCATGACAAAGCTGTTATCACATATCATTCCGATAAATTGAATTTCCGGTAGCATATAAGGTAGAGTGAAATTTTAAAAATTTACTGTACCTTTTCCAATAAAAACCGATCGAGTATTCTGATTTTTCAACTTTCTTTTCAAATTGCCCAGAGACACCGACATAGAGTATTACAAAATAGTACATTCAAATAGTATATAAATAGGATATTCAAACGTCTTGTAAAATTTCCTAAATATAATTTTTACCATACTATAGTTATGAAACAGAAATCTATATTGAATTAGCAACTTCATAAAGACAATTCGCTTCTCTATCCAAAGACAAAGTTAAAAATAAATTAACAAATAAAGAACTTATTGGATATGTGAATATATAAACTTCAGTAAAGAGTACATTTTTTCCCTTATAACGATCCGATATATCGGGTTTTCGATGGTCTAAAAGTTAAACAAGAGAATCACGACATATAACTAAAAAAGGAAAGTTCGTGTGTTTAATTTTACGTTATCCTGTAACTTACTCAGATGTTGAAACGGTTGCTCGCCGCGGCTCTTCTCTTGAAAACCTGCGGCCGAAAAAGAGGCCAACGGCCGGCGCCGCGAGCACCAGTTTCATTGTAATAACGCGATAGCTACTACCACGACTACTACTGCTACTACGATTCCGAAATAGATTGGAGAGAACAAAAAACGTAGAGTGAGAGAGAGAGAGAGAGAGAGAGAGAGAGAGAGAGTGAAGGAAGAAAGAAAAAATGAAACGAGAAAAATTAATGACGATCCGCCTCGACGCTCCACGCAAATTACATTTCGAGAGTGAGTGTGGGGTCGTCGCCGTCTACGAGGGTACAGCCACATACATATATATATACATATACAGGTTCTTCCTATGTATTTAATTCTAATGACGGTCGCTGGCGCGTTTCCCGCTTTGGATAACATAAAGGATCGAGCGGGTGCATTATATACGCGTGATATACCTATACACATACCGGCCGGTACAATCGTAATATCAAATTTCGAGTCATGACAAATTTTCGTCTCCCTCTTGTTCTCACTCGCTCTCACTTATACACTTACGTCTATATATACACACACGTATATAGGGAGCACGCACCTGGTGCCGCAGCAGCAGTGGTAGCAGCGGAAGGGGACAATTTTTTTTTTTTTTTTTTTATTGTAGATCAAACCGGCTGATACGCGTTGTAAAATATACACATATATGTACGTACTCAGTCCGCCTCATTTGAAAATTATAGAACAACCCGTGCGCTGCTTGCATTAATGTATATAGCAAAGAGAGGAGAACGAGTGTCATGCGCAACAGTGCTTGCTATTGCGATCAGGTGTGCGCGACGCCCATTATTGTGCTTATATATACACAGTCGCCCCGCGCGCTTGCAGTTATCGATTGTGAAAGGGGGCAGCCGTAAGAGCAAATCTATACGTCGTGCTGATGCTGCGCCCATATATGTATATACAGTTGCTGTAGCAAGCAAAACCCTTTGTACGAGGGTGCGCGCAACCACCACCGTCTTTGAGATGTCATTTCGTGCTCAATGACCTTGTGTATAAAACGCACGTATGCGCGCTGATGGAGAATCGATGATTGCAGGGTGTTTGAGTGGCTGCTGCTGCTGTTGTGGCACGTTATACATATACATACTGATGGTTATAATGGGGTCTATGTATGTCTGTGTATATAGAGAATTAGTGAAATGTTCTTTTGACTTTTGCCCTTTGATGCTGCTTGCGTATTATATACGCACGAGGTATTATTAATATTCATCGAATAATCAATCTTTTTTGTTAAATATATATGTGCAATTTTTCGCAGAATTCCAAATGAATTATTAACTCTAAGCTATTGGTATTCATTCCTCTCTCGAATATAATATACATTATAATATCCCGTTGATAAGAGAATTAGCTAACGACAAGTACACCAGGAATTTAAAAATGTAAGCTGGATTAGTGGTAAAAGCTTTACGCGTGCGCGCGTACATGGATGTATTCTTTTATGCATTTATTTCGCAAGATTTACTTTGAATATACAAATTGAAAATAGCAATTCGCTGGAATTTTTGTTCGGTCTAATGAAGCGATTACACATTACAGGCAGTATTTTTCAAGAATATAAATCAAACGATGCAGTTGGCAGCTTAATTGCTCATTATCACAATATATTAGTGTACTTCAGACTCTCTCATTCTTTGTATTCTTCCTCGACAGTATAATCGCGAGCGCCATATATATAAACGCACACATTCAGGATCATCATTAACAAAAATTGGGTCAAGTTGTGAGAATATTATACTGCTCAGCTTCGTTCGCAAAAGTAAATTTAATCATTTTACGTCCATTAAGAGCTTCTGTATGTGAGTGTATACAACGGTCTTCTCTCGAAACCTCAAAAATAACCCAATTAGTCCGCGTCACGAGGAAGAAAGATAAAAATCACTTATTAATAGACACCGCCAAGTTATGTTCTAAAAAAAGAAAAAAAGAAAAAAAAAGACACCCAAAATTATCTGTAATTAGTCTCCCGTCATTATATGTATACAATGCCGCGTACCCATTTCCCAGGAAAACGTCTCCCCTTTCCTCGCGCTTGATACGCTTTTCCCATACCCCCGAAAATTAAAGACCATGCGCACTGAACTGTAATATACGTCAAGCACACAGCCACATCGAATCGGTTCTCCTGCGTCATAGACACACACGCACGTATAGAAA
>JAWWEQ010017990.1:0-32647 GCA_035583055.1 Torymus tubicola
TATATATATACATAATGATTTTGTTTGTTCGAACGTTTGTTCATTTCTAAGGGCAAGTTTTAAAAAAACGAAGGGAGAAGTAAAGACCAGAAAACGGCACGAATTTGCCGAAGACGATCTACGAAACCGCACGTTGAAACTTTTTCCTCGATGAATTTCCCGACGGACCGGCAACTATATATATACGTTTGCCTTATTCTTTCTTGAACGCGAAATTAAATGCAAGAAGTCGGAGTGGAAGCGACGTGAGATTGAAAATATTGACGAATCGACGATTGAGGACGGTGGAATATTGCCGGCTGGCGTTTCTGATATCTTAAATATTTGCTCAATTTCATGATGTATTTAAAGGGATTTTCTCTCGAACAAAGCGGTAAAGCAGACTTATATCGAGTTTGTCAGTACCACTTGAATGAAATTAATAAGCGTAATGAAAACAGAGCAAAACAATAAATGTTATAGTTCGTTTTTACCAATGGCGATAGAAAAAAATGAGAAGAATCTCATTGAAGATAATCAAAATTTACACTACAGTGGTAACTCAGAAAAATGTTATCCTAACAGCATCATTTTCTCAACTTATAATTCGATCTCAACAGTAACATTCAATCGAGCCAATCTCCATATTAGTTTTTTTTTGTCTTATAGGCACACGCAAGATCCAATGTATAAATATATGTGTGCCCTCGTCGTGCACGCAAGCCAGGTGTGAACGCTCCTTGATATAATCTCTTAGAAAGTGTATAGTGCGCCGCGCCGGCTGGTGTTAGTTCTCTTGCCCTCGTTAATACGAGATTTAGTGACCTCGCCGTAGTCAGAGAATTCGGAAACTTTTCCATCTCGAATTCGCGCGCGGATGTTCTGGCCCCGGTATATAGGAGCGAAATATTCAGACATGTGCGCGCGCGTGCAATTATTATGCGCAATCGATTATTAAAATTCTTCGACCTACATTTTGGAGTGATGCTTGTGATTTAATTTTCTCCGCTGTGAGTTTCGTAATCGTTGTGCTTTTTAGTTTTAGTTTATCTGTATACGTATAAAGATAATTTTAGTTTGTCAGTAAATGTTATAGAGCGCTTGTAATTTAACAATAGTGGTTAAAGTTGAGGTAAAAAATGAATTTTTAGGCATTGTTTTATGGGTAATAAAGATAAACATTTAGTGAGCACTAAATTAAAAGTAATAATATTTAACTATTATTATCGGCAAACAGTTTACGAATTTAAAATATTTGAAATCTAAATATTGTTAAAACAAACGTTTAGAGAGCAGTTCAAATAGTCTCTTCAATCCACTGTACATAAACTCTGCGCGCGCGCGTGTGTATGCGTGTTGACTTATTCGCGAATGAATTGCTTTTTGGTGTGTGTTAAAATAATGACGCAAGTATAAAGAATAATCGAAATGTTTTAATTTCATAATTTCAGTATGTAAATATTTGTAGGTATAACGTCGGAGCGATTAAGTTACCTTTAAGATGAATTACGAATCAGAATCGAAGAATTTACACGATGAGTTATAATTTGAATTATTATTTGAATCTATGATAAATGAGCCAACATATACGACCGATTAAATAAGAATTTTTCAATAATTCCTTCAATATCAAATAATTACAGTGGAATTTAATAATTTACGAGAAAAAAATACTCAGTAAAAAGCAAAAATCGATTTATCTTGACAGTGTCAATGTAAATAAAAGTATAGAGAAGTGGACAATGT
Organism: Torymus tubicola; assembly: GCA_035583055.1. Classification (NCBI taxonomy): domain Eukaryota; kingdom Metazoa; phylum Arthropoda; class Insecta; order Hymenoptera; family Torymidae; genus Torymus; species Torymus tubicola. Next base: position 1,726 of record JAWWEQ010017990.1, read on the forward strand.
ATCGCTCTTGAGGTGTATGTCAATGAACTAGCACTTGAAAGTGAAATCGAACCCTGGCTCAATGAAATGTGACAACGGCAATCGATTGCCCTTGCAGTATAATGCGTCTATACCTAACGGTTTATTTTACCCGATGCCAATAAATTCGTAATTACGCGATGTAAGTCGCGGTATCTGATACACTAATGTTGTAATGAGAGAACTTAGATAGTGTAATGAAACTTAGTTTGCATTACCTTCTTCCGTGTATATCTCTGATACAAGAGGCTGTAATATTTTACTTAAAATTATTTATGAGGTATCTTCAAAAAGCATATATTAATTAATCAGAGTTTGTCAATGCAAATCAGTTTGATATCATTATATCTTTAAGATTATATTACTCAATAATTATAGCTTTCAATGAAATTTCTAACAAGTACCCGTAACGAAGTTTTCAATGGGAACATAACAAAAATATAACAATGTAGTATTAATAAAAATGTTAATAAAAAGATATTTACAAATATTGATATATCGCGAAACCATGCTATTTTTAAGCCCGATGAGAATTGAAATAACTCTCAAATATTTGCACTTCACGTTATTTAAAAATGTGCAAAACACTCTTAGCACCTCCACCCCAAAAATCCTGCACTTATACAAAAAGAATCGACAGTGTGAAAAAAAATCTACAAAATCCCCGACACTACATTCTCTTATACATCATCCTCAAACGAAACGTGCCGCGTAATAATCTCAAGACAATCACACACATACACAGACACATTGACACGTATAATCATCGCATCGTGCTTGGAAAAATGACGCGCGAGTTCTATAATACTCACGTAGTTCTTTGAGATCCATGGTCGCTGGTAGTAAAATGTGACGGGCAGCCGTGCAGAACAACAACAAATGCACCTGATGCTTCGCCGACAACGACTATGTAACTTCTGCGGGACACACAGAGCGGTTTTTTTTTTATTACGACGCGTCTCACAAGTGTATAGGTAATCACACTGAGAGGCGATTGTTAATACACGCGTGTGTTTTCGGAACTCTGTATATATATAAGCTTTGGCGGCAGGAAGTGATAAGCAACGTGGATTGAGAGTTTGCAATGTGATTACTGGAGGTAATAATATTTTAGGAGTTGCTTTTCGATAGTATAATAGAAGTACCGGTGTGGTTTATTGTTGTAAGTTTGTAAAATCAAAATCAAAATCTAAGCTGAATGGTGAGTGAAAACATTATCAATATAATATGCTTCAAGGTGTAGATACAGTGACTTATACGACGTGTTATATCTTTTTATGATATTAAGCTTTAGGAGTTATTTTTTATTTAAAGTTAATGATAATATTGATCAATTAATCTTCGGTATTTAAAATTGAAAATTGAGCAATTAACGTTGATATAATTAAGCGAAACATATATTAAGCTTTAGTAAACGAAATCATTTGCAATAATTTGATATGGATTTACTTAGTATTTATAAATAAATATAACTTTAGAGATAAGTAAGCCCGTATCTTATCACGGAAGAGTTTAATTTGTAAGTAGTCAGGTATGCATAATTTAGATTAGAATTTTCATTATTTAATTTATTATACAAGTCTCCGAGTTTCTTAGCTTTTTCGAAAATCTAATTTTACTGTAACTACATCTTGACTTGTTAACAGTATGATGAGTTATACTACGTGATGTTCATTTTGACAAGTTTGCAATTTTCTTCTTGATATTTTTAAATATAGGGCGTTGCAAGCTTGAATTTAATTTGATCAGTAAAAATAGTATTTTGTTTTTTATTTCCATAAACAAATAAACATATTGCAGATGTATATTATTTATGTCATGTAAGTTCTACAATTGTTACAACCGCATAATTTACATCTGCAAAAATATGTTCATTAATAAAAAAACATCATCATTTTTATGCTCTTCATATGATTCTTGGTTACGGCGTCTTAATTGTATCGTTGACTCTAATATTTTATTGCAGATATTGAGGAGCTGGAGGTTGATTTATAAATAGAAGTTACAGCTAATTCTTAATCACGCAAAATAAAAACTAATGGACGTTGAGAATCACCAGGTTTTACAGAGAATATATGATTTTAGATAGCAAAATTATATCTTTTCATTTAAAAATAGCATATCTAAAGCGTATGCACGTGCAATTTTCTGTGAAACTATTGGTTGTATTATATGAAAGATATTAGGTATACATTACGTTTCGTTTGCGACAAATTTTAAACAATCTATAATATATTTGTAAAACATCGCGTTACTCAAAATCAAAGTTTATCATTGTCTTAAAGATCTTATCACAAGTTTATTAACTAATGCTTCAAAAAGAAAAAATATTCAACATCTCTGCGTAAATAATAATAAAATTAAAAATCGCGATAACACTACGTCACGATGAAATAAACGTCAACACTAATACTTAACATCTTTTCCACATTTTACTTCGCACGAATAGTGCAAGTGACTCAGAATATCGCATAATCGCCGTTGCAGACTGCGGCATAAAACCAATCATCGTACCAATAAAAATAAAACTTCTCACCTACAAACCATTCTCTCAATATTCCAGCTCCCTACTATACCCACAACGGGAAATATAAAAAAACAACTCCTATACTCCGAAACACCACGTCACAATGTCGAAATTCCCGGTGTGTATGTATATATATATATCTATATACGTATCTATGTACATCCTCTTCCTCGAGCTCCGAAAACACACGCACGAACCTCGCACAAACTTCACTTACTTCCGCAGTCAGTTATTCGCACACGTCGATCGCCAACGACGAAAGAAAGAGTAAGAGAGAGAGAGAGAGAGAGAGTAAAAGAAGTAAATATATTAATACAACAAGACACACACGTGTGAGCTCACAGTCGAGCAGCAGTCCGTGCCGAAATGCCGAGTTGGGTCCGAGTGGGGCCTGGCTTTTATATGGGCATTGGAAGCGCGCAATCTGCGCGCGCCTCCTGACGGTCGCCACGCGCGCTCTCTTCTCTCTTTCTCACTCTCCATATATCGCGCTCAGCTGTTCTAACGCCGTAGCTGCTGTTGCTGTTGCTTTGTGCGCGTGCGGAGAGGCTGATGGTGACTAGGAAAAGTACCGACTATGCATGTGTGTGTCTGTGTGTGAATGTTGGAGAAGGATGATGCGCGAGTGTCTGCAGCAGAGAGACACGGATATCCTTCGGCGTAATGTATCCGCGCGCGCAATTTTTAGTTTTGTTTTTGTTTGATGATTTTTAAGGAGTTTTTTTCAGGTGAAGACTGTTTTGGCTAATTGGAGTTTTAATAAAGATTAGGTTTTATAATTGAGTAGGTATTGCAATAAAATGCGAGTATCGAGTTTATAAGTGCGTTGTCGATCGCATTGCGCCGGTAATAAAGTCACGCGTTGAAAGGACTTACGCGGTGTTTTAATCGTTTTCAAAGTTCTAAAATGAATCGCTTAGTACGATGATTTAAAGAAATTTTTCTGTCACCCGCCGGAGTCTTTTATACGAGGTTTATTTTTACATCAATGACAGCTATTTTTTTTTCAAGAATATTTGTCTATGTATAGAACTGATAAGCTGCTATAATAAACGATGAATTTACAAAAATATCGCCATTCATTGTCAGTATATGCATTGAATACTTTTTATAGATTTTCATACATCCTTAATTAACAGCATAAAAGTTTTTTCAGTTAACTTTAATACGTAAATATACGCTCATGGCAATGTTTTTACTTTTTACATTAGAAAAATATAATTAAGAAATGTAAAGTTTTCATTCATCTAGCTTGAATTAAATTTCTGTTTTAGAATATCAAAACTTTTTAATAAGTAACCAAGAGCGAATATCGCACGGGTCACGACGAGAATTTCGGACTCGCGCGCACGTGTCATCCCAATGCCTCATCCTCGCGAATCTAGTTTTTTTTAAACCTGTTCCTTGCTCCTGACATTGCGCGCACCACGATTTCGATATGAGTTCACCTTAGTTATATAGCGCTATACACGAGCTGAAAGTTTTACGTCTCCCAGTCGACTTTTCACGTCAGACTTGTTCTGCCAGACTTGCGAAGTGAATAGGGAATGACACGACAAGATATAAGCAAAACTTGTAGCTTTTATTGGAATGAAATATTATTCGGCGAAAATGATTCATTGAAAAATTTCCTTAACTAGTCGCGGTATTATTAGAATTGGTAAAAAGAAAATATTTGTTTTTATACATTGAGAAGACTATATACCTATATATACCTATGAGCATACTTAGAATTAATCTTTTGGATATTAGATGTCTAGTGTTGAATATGCAAAATCAAGGTAAACGAATCAATGTTTTTATCAGTTCGATAGGTCTAATTATCATAGAGATCATTCAAACATTGCCATCCAATTTGTTCTAATTTATTCGGTTATATGACTAGACTGTTTGTATGATACAGATAAAGAACTGCAGTTAATATTTTCATATCTTGTATGTAAATACATTATTATAATAAATTTAGTTTTATGTAAAATACGAAGTTAACACGTCGTACTATTCATTTTTCTAAGTACATATATTGTTCATTTGATGAAGCAAACAAATTTTGAAATGGACCTGCTGAACGAGTTCCATTGAGCTACTTGGAAGTACTTTAGCTTCATGTTGTTTTCACTACGTATCCATTAAGGAAATTCTCAATGTTTCAGTCTATATCTTTGAAAAAACCTGCATTTTTGCCTATTAATAATTTATAATGTTCAACTTTTATTAAAGATTTATTACAGAAACATGTTCGACTTTGACTAGAATTTATGATTTTTATCGAAACCATCAAATACTATTACGCTGTATTCTGGCAAAATGCACATCTTGTGTTTCTTTACATTTTCATTTTCATCTGCTTTATCCAATCACGTGTGACTTCAGAGTGAAGGTTATCAGCAATATGGCGATTGCAATGCGTAATATCAAAATGTTGAAATTAAAAAGTCAAAATTGTAAGTTTTCATAGTAGAGATAACGTTTATATTTTACGTTTTTACGTAATTCATAAAAATTTTTTCAATATATTTTCGATGCAGAATTATTCTTATTATGAGAAATGAATTTTTGCAGAACACTAAATTTAGTAAAGACATTTTTATAAATGTTTTAATTATTATAATATAATCAAGAAAATTTTAATTTTATGCGGTTACAATCAGTTTTGTAAGTTGCTCGAATAATTAGAACAAGATTGATGATAGTTTTGATGTCGGCTCGAATTTGAAAATGAAACGTGATTATAAGTGCTTATAAAAAAATTGATAACAATTTCTTATTGTTTATTGAATATGCATGAGATTATAATCGTTAAATCAAAGATCTTGAGAACTTTCCATTTACGAGAATCTAAGTGGATTAAAAAACTTTGAACATCATTCTGTCTCTGAGAATAAGTAGATGTAAATGAGTAGCAGCGATTAAATTCCATTTAGATAAATTTTAATAAATCTTTTTTAAAAAAAGATGTTGTAAGAAGAAAATACATGCCAACGAAACATTGTTAAATTCAAATTTTTAAATATTCAGTTGTTATATGCGAGGATACCACTAAAATAGCTGTACCATCGAATATAACAAGCAGCCATAAATTTGCAAGAAAGAAATAGTAAAAAGAGTAGGCTGACGGAAAGTAGCCTAATTATTGTAATTAATTTTTTCCCTCTATTATTGCTCAGATGTTCAGTGCTAATGCATTGATCTTATAGCGGTGATGCATTTATCAACGAAGCTTCCTCTTTTTCTTGATTTTGTTTCGTGCAAGTTATGCACAGTTGCGTATACACGTGACGCCGTCAGCCGTTCGTGATTCTATGTAAAAAAAATCAGCTCAGCCGGCTTACGTGGACTTGGATACATTTGGTATGCATTGTAATCGACAAATTTGACGGAATTTGTTTTGAAAAATGACGATGAGTTACGGTTTGACTGTTCTGTAAAACATTGATAATTTCGGTTAATCATGTTGTTTCAACATAAACAGTTTGGTATATGAAAGATAACTTTAAATTCCAGTATTACGTATGTTATTTTGAAAAAAGTCGTTTTTCGTAAGTTGTATATAGCCTCGTGTATGCGAAATATCGGATGACGTTCAAAACAAAGAATGTTGAGAATTATAATATTTTGTTTGGTTTGATACAAAAACAATACAAGTTTTTAGTAAATGATTGTAAAAATAAAGTCTAATAATAATAATTACAGGTAGATTGACGAAAAATTACAGTATGATCTCATAAAACTACTCCAAACTTAAAACCCTAAAAAATTATCATTGAACATTATTCTTCTATAAATGTTTGCATTTTTAAAATTTTAAATTTTTCTACAATGTTTTTATTATCATATAACTATTCTTTACAAAGTCTTTCCAACAAGCACTTTAGTAAATTGTGCCATCAATCAAATGGATTTTCCAATGATTCACATTAGAACACTTGCGGAGTTGTAAGTCAAAGATCTTTCATTGAGAAACCGCGGGCGATCGGTTCTTATTTGCTGATTAGGTATGACAATAGGCAGTCGGTGCTGCTATTGCTGTCACCTACACTACGCTTACGTAATTTCTGTGCGTATTCCTGTAATTTGCATCTCTGCTGCTTTTTTCTCTCTTTTTTTCATTCAAGAACTTGTTTGTTTGTAGCTGTTTGCCAGGATTAGTGAAAAAGGAATTACATGTTTTCAAAAAATTTATCCTTTTATTTGTGACAAACGCAGTACTGAAATAAACAAGTGGTTTCGGGGCTTATGAACCACATTTCTGCATATGCGGTAGATGAATTTTAAAGGATTAACTTTAAAACTGATTTAATTCAAAGCTCTTCGTTGCTACCGCAAAAGTTTCAAGTGAACAAACAATGATTTGCGCTTTATATTTCGTAAAAACATATGGTAGTAAAAAAATGTTGTTTTCAATGAAACTTGAAAACTTTAATAAAAAGAATTGGAAAAATTTTAAAACATGCATCAAAATTTGATGTCTATTTTTCCATAGATAACGCAATCTGATACTGGTATTTTGATAAACAAAACAAGAATAAGGTGTCATTTAATCTGAATCAGATATTCACAATCATTTTGACCAAAAATTTTGTAGACATATTTTGTAAGTAGGTTTGTAGAAAGTATCAATAGATATTATACAAAAACTAAGTTTTGCAGTCAAATTTTAATGTTTTTTTTTGTTGTTGTAGATGAAACAAATGAAAAGTTGCAGATAAAACAGTCGAGTAAGAGGCTTACAAAACCTAATGTCATGATCGACGGATATAATAGTTTCGTTAATTCCAGTAATTTTAAAAATTAATGCTAGTCTTTTTTAAGGTTTAAAAAAAGCTTCCAAATAAGTTTTAATAATGTATCAAATACATCTCAAGAATTATTTATGACAATAAAATTGAGATAAAATTATATACATATTTCAATAAAAAAACATGACTTTATCCTTGATTTATAATTTTGAACAAATAAAATGAAAAATCACACTTAAAATAAATAACTAAAAATACGTTCTCTTAAAAATTCTTGTGGTTGTCAATTCGTCAAATATTATAAAAAATAATCTCTTTTAAACTTCTTCATTCTTATTATTGTGTTAACTCACTCTTTTATTAATGAAAAAAATTTTCTGTAGGTTATGATTTTCGTCCTCGAAAAATTATTTTATAATTTATTTTGAAGATAGTTTCTTTATCGATAATCTGTTGTTATTGATTTTCGTCAATTTTGTATAAATTTTCATATGTTTGTTAATATAAAATTATAAAAGTTGTAACTATAACAAACGGTATCTGATGCATTCCGATTAATGTCATAGAAATGTTATCCGTTTTCTTGATGGTGCAAACCATATACCTCGAATAAAACATACAAGACAGAAAATTGGCCCTCTTTTTCTGAGCATACACGGAACCCGTATGTGCAGTCAAATTTCAATCAATCAAGGTCGGGAAGAAAAATCGGCCATTTGCGATGTAAATCTCCATTCTATACTCGTGTATGACTTAAGTCTTATGCAAGGCCGCCGAATGTTGGAGTGCACGCGCGCCACTACCGTTGTTGCCATTCGAGACGGAAGAAGATGACGAGAAAAACGTAAAAAAAGAGCAGCGAAAAGAGTCAAGTAAATGTAATAGATCTTGCATACGCCTAATTGCTAAATGGACATTAGCGATGCTCGTTCACGAGGATAAGCAGGAAGAAAAAAGGCCATCGGTAAAAACGGACGCGGGACTAACGGTTGATTGATGATCCTCTCTGACCCGTTGTTTTTTTTTTATCTTTACCGCCGTACACTCCGTAAATCCTTTTTTCTTCACTGCCAACGGCCTAATTGAGTTCATACTTTGACGTTGTTCTGATTCGTATGCGATTTATGATTTTCGACTTGTAGGGAAGAGAGCGCGCAATAAATGTGCGATTCACGGTCGTTTTGGTGAGGCGTTTTCACGATTTTTGTGAATTAACACATGTCGTACTTGCGCATTGAGCGACATGAAAGAAGGTGTCCTTATATTGTTTAATTTCTGGGTCAAGTAGTATAATTGTCGTACTGTCTTTTTTGTAAAAAGCCAGATTGTAAGTTGGTCTGAATGTCAAAGCTTACAAATATTGCTGTATACATAAATATATAAATGGCAACACTCTATTTGCAGAAAATGTATCAAGATTTTTCAATAATAAATAAAAATTCCAGAAAATTACTTTCTACATTTAAATGCAGATTCTTGGATATTTTAATTTCCTAAATCAAGATATCAATAATTATAAATTTTGAGAAAACGTCACTGCAAACTTAATAAATGTTTTTTATGTCAGAAATTAGCTAGTAATGTTATTTAGTACTATTCCAAGGAAAAATATAATAATAAAATTTAGATAATATACGCAATCTTTCTTATTGTAAGATATAAGAACGGAAAATATTATTGTAATATTTACCGAATAAGAAAAATCGTATTTATATATAATTTATAAAAAATTCTGTGGGACATGATCAGTAATATACAATGCCATTATCCGAAATAATGAAAAAGAATTTGTTTAATCTTGAAACGAAGATATCTTCCGATTTATAAATTAAGAGATATCTCAAAGTGATTGACTGATAAAACGAAATTAAGATTGTATTTGGATTTAGTAGCTCAGAATATATTAGACTATTAAATTCTGATGCGGCGTACCAGACACGTTTCTTTTTTTTGGGTCTGTGTTATGTTATGCTATCTTGTGTTAGGACTACCACCGATTAGAAAAGCTTAAAATATTACTATATTTATTTAGAAATTTATCCAAATATACTACATTCTTAAACTTTCTGCAAGTTGTGATAATTTTTTAGATTTTTACTGTGTAGCTTTCTCAACCCAAAATTAATTCATTAGTCAAATATTGCGCATAATACATTTTTCATACTATTTCCCATATAATTTATTTATTTCCTCCATACTTTATTTCTGTACATATCGCTGTATGACCCACATCTTTCCTATTTAATCTTTTTTACGTGGGTCATGAGACTACCGATAATAGTTTTTATCAAACTGTTTCCTCACCGTATTTAATATAGAATTGTACTAGAACATCTTTTTAATAAAAATAAAAGTAGATAAAAACTGTTACAATGTTTCATACGTTAGTATTGATTGCTACTCTTACTTGACTTTATAAGAGTAAAGATTCGGGAAGACCAATTATTTTTCACTTTATACGCGTTATATCTGCAATGTGTATAAGCATATTTTTAGTCGTCACTTACTATACCGCAGTGTCTTTTATACGTTCCACAGTGCGGTTAAGTATCTAACACCTCTTTACTTATCTATGCATTGCATGCTTTTGTCCCGATGCATATTTAAACCGCATCATAATTTAGGACACTACAATCAATAAAGTAGTCACATTTGATAGCTACGGTGGAATATTTTACTTAAGTGTGTTTAATAACATTATGTAATGGTTATCATAATATTTTAAAATAATATTTCAATTCTATTTATATTTTATTTTTCGTTTTAACTCCTAATATAGTTGTAAAACATACCGATGATAATATGCACCAATATTAATTTATTATTTTTAAATTTAAGATTGAGCTGCTGTTAACTTCAATATATGCATAATTTTTATTTTTATACATAATAATTCATTATCAAACTGATAAGTTCTATAAAAGTGTTTAATGTTACCGCTAACAGAGTGGTAACATATTGTTATTACATTTATTACTTATTTATTTATTCAAATACTAGCATTAATAACACGTTACTTTTATGGATTATATTTTACATTATTCTTGACACTTTTATTAACATTTCTAACTCATAAATCAATAGATACATGAATATATTTTTGAAATTTATGGTAATTAATTTCTTTTAATTCTTGAGGTCATACCGATTAACTTTACAGGGGATAGGAAACTTTTCTTTTTTTCGTTTAGCGAGACTAATTAGAAATCTATAAAAAATAAATCATTCTCTCAAAAAATAACATTTTTTAAAATCTTAATGGTTAAAAAAATCTATTGCAAAATCACTATAAAAATATCTGCTAAACACCATTAATTAGTTTTCTTGATATTCGTAGCGGTGAAATTTTTGGAGTAACGATTACAAGATTACAATAAATTTTAATGTTTCGAACCTTCCTAAGTTGTAATATGCAATTTTTAGAGAACGTGTATATATATATATATATATATATATATATATATATATATAGTACCCCTCGTATCTCGCGAACGAAAGAAGATATCAGTCTCAAAATTGTTAAAAGTATCAATCAACGAAAAAGTTTGCCTCTGCAAGGGTTGGGTTACTTTGTATCGTTATATTCATTTTTTAAAGCAAAGTTAAATAATATTACAAAACTACGAAGGATATACATTCTGACACTACAATCGAATAAGTAGTAATAAGACACGGTTTAGTCAGACGACGGGAACGATTATGTTTTCATTAAGGACGAGTAAAAATAATTTTGCTCTAAAATTTTCTAGTAATCATTCATTTAAATAAAAACTGATAATTAAAAATAAAAATACAAACTGTTTTTATTAATTGCAATGAGATATTAAATATTCGCGATAATACTGAATAGAATAGAAATATGTGCAGAGTAAAATCATCGCGCTTAAGACAACTTTACAAATGCATTTGTTCTTATATTTATACATCTTAGATAAAAATAAATATATTTTTGGCGCTCATACCTACAATAAAATGAATCTAAAATATTTACTTTCACTACAAATGTTTAGAACTATTTCAAAAATATTAAATACAGCCAGGAACTCAAGATTAATTTAAGCAAAATTTAAGGTAATTTCATTTTAATTAAGGCAAAATTTTCTGTTTTACTTGTTTTTCCTCTATTCCTAGATAAATTTTCATAGATTTATAACTAAAAGTTGAATTTTGAATATATTTTATATAGCATATTACTATGGTCAAAAATGAACTTAATGTAGTATGTAAGTGTTATATTTTTAGTTTGTAAGCTACCAGACCTATGTACAGGTATTTTTGCGCACCTCTATAGGATGCCAGATACATACTTTCGCCGGATATAATAAAATTTATAATTTACAAAACTCAACATATCTCTACCTTTTATGTCCTTTCCGTTCGTGTGCGTCCTGCGTCCTTGAATATACAGCACCAGTACTAACCCTATGAGTTCATTGAACGTTTCACCTATACACTATCGCCAACAAAATTCTTTTTACCTTCTCGTCAAATCAGTTATTAATTATAATTATTCACACTTGTCTATCTGTCTACCCCACAATCACATCGATCTCGACTAAGAATCAGCGAACATAAACATACACACGCGCGTACGCACAAGGCCGAAGAATAACTGGTCATATCGTCGGTTACTTCTGCTTCGTCTGTTACTACTGATGCGAGCTGCTCTAGCCTCTAGCTCTGTTTACAAAATCCCTCGGATTGAGAACGCACGGCGCTCTCACCGCACATAACCTCACTTTCTCGGCCGCGCTCTCTTAACTTCCGAGCGCCGAGCGATACGTCGTTACACTTTGTACACATCACGCTAGCACGCGTATGTGTATATAAATACACTGGTGCGCGCATCGTCGTCGTTGATTTTCCGAGTACCTATACACTCGGAAAAATTTCGCCGACACGCTGCGTGGGCGCGAAAGTTTGTGCGCGCGCAGTAAGTTATATACACTTGTACTCACTTGCTGCGCCTGCACAAGTATGTATATATAGAGAGCGGGAATCGATAGAAGTGACTTGCAGTATATATATACACACATAAACACGCGCGTATAGTTCAGTGTATATGTATATAACGTTCATACATATATATATATGCGAAGCGAGTAGCGGTTCGCTAGGAATCGAAAGTACAAGTGAAGAAGGCGCGTGTAGCTATATATATATTGTTGGGCAGAGTATGTGCGGGTATATAGAAAAGGTGTATAATGTTAGTGCCCAGTGGCACGAACCGGCGCCTGGAATGAGGCTGTAACCTCAAACGCGCGAACGCCTTGTTTGGGTCGAGCTGTTGATTAGGATTTGTAGCGCACTGTCATAGATAACGTTAGAATATGCAGCTTTTTCGCTCGATATTTAGAAAAAAAATTTTTAAATTGTTTGGAAATTAATTTTAAAACATTGCTATGGATTGAAAACTTTTTAACCGCGTTTTTACATTGTTGCATTGATGTATTCGTGATTGCACATTATAGAATTATACATTAACTGGATCATAGTTAATAATAGCTTTACTGAATCATTCCAGAGTATCAGTAAATATTGACTAACAAATTCTGCTTCGTTGCATTTATTCCGCATATCAATAAGATTATTTGTATGCATTAGTGATATTTTAATTTGTCAAAACTACTTTTAAACTTGAAATGTTTCAATGAACGAAGCTATTCATCAATCCAGACGTTTAATTGTAAATGATCTATCAATTTTATCAATCAATGGAATTGTTCATAATGAAAATGTGGAAATACATTTTGGGAGACTACGGCAGAAATCAATCTTGTACATCAACCCAATTAGAATTATACAATCCATGATTTTAATTTGAATTAAAAATTTTATTCAATTATAGGTAATCGTTAATACCGAATAAGTTCGAAAATAGGTTTATTCTCAAATTTACGATTATGTACTTGAAGCTATGATTGCAGTGATAATAGAAAAATAAGTACTATTTGCAGTATACTTGCATAAACCAAATATATATGCATGTATAATTTGCATAAACTAAAGCACTTACAAAGCAATAAACCCCCGTTCACTCTACCTTAGCACTAATTCTTAACGTCATTACTGAACTGAAGCCATGTCACCTCGACGATATATCACTATCATACACCCGACCAATAGCCAGCCCGTATACCACGGCCACATGTATGTAAATATCTAATTGCCCCGTGTAAATAACAGCATATAGTCGAACGTCCGATCATCGCTCATTGCGCGCTATTTAAAATTTTAATCAGTGACTCTCACCGACCGCGCCGACTCGCTACCTTATTCCCCTCCGGTCAGAAAAAAACCACGAGCTTGTAGCAAAAACGCTCACCCGGCGTTCTCTTATTTAGCATTCAAGGAATAAACCAGAGAATTCGCGTACACTATCGATAAAATTAATATCCTTCGTATTACAATGCGAGAGCGACGAATAATCAATATTCCAGTTTCTAATATACTCGTGCCCTCAACACTTGTTGTTATAAAAGTCGGCTGAAAATCGTCACTTCATGACGTATATATATACGCGCGCGCGGGTAAGCAGGTATAGACACCTAACTTTACGTCAGCGCGCAAGTGTATAATATAGTGCGGGCACTTTACGAATGGATTTCGGAAATTTCCACTGCGTGCGAAATTTATCTTCCCTTCGAAAAGCAGGAGCACGAGTACTTACTACTATACTAAAACTACTCACCGGCCGGTTCTGTTGACTCTCCTCCCCTTGATGATGAAAGCACACGAACTTGCGTGCAAATGTACGTATGTATACGTATATATATATATATATATATATATATATATATATATATAACACGTGGGCTTTGCTACTAGCGAACGCTGCTCTGGTATATAGACTATCGTCGTCGTCGCCGTCCGATCAAGGAAAGTTGCGCGGACACACTGATCGATTGCCTATCGATACCACGCGCGCGTGTTCACGCTCTCGCTCTCTCTCTCTCTCGCTCTTTCGCGGTTCACGTTGGAATACTTGCTTGTGTTGTATATATATGGAGTACTACGTGGGTAAACGCGATACACACACACACGTATATGTATATAAGCACGAGTGGGAGAAAAACGATTCGACGACGGTAACGTTGCGTCTGATACAGGCGCGTACGGGCGCGCGAGACTCCTTTATATATAAATGTAGAGGTAAGGGGATGCGCATTTATTATTGGCGGGAGTTGCGGACTTTTGTCGAAGCGCGCGTGCATCTCTGATGAGTTTCTTTTGTGGTGGCTACTGCTGATGCTGCTGGTGGTTTTTGTAAAGGTACACGGGTGTGAAGACAGGTTCCAGTGGAGCTTTTGAATAAGTGTTTTAAGAATCTTGGGAAGTTTCTGATGAGTGTAGCTGCAGTGTGTGTATGTGTATAGGAGATGACGTGAAACGATGTTAAGTGTCAATATTTGACGATTTTGCATCTTTCGACGAATTTTGTGGTTCATTTAAATGTACTGTTTTGTCAGTTATACTTTGTGGAACGAAAGCTCTGAGAATTCAAAACCGTACCACTTCACTGACATAAATAGACTACGCGAATGTTTCTTTGCGTAAGAATACCAATTGTAATTGAATTTATATTTGGCAGTATAGTAACTATGCAGCTTTACAGTAAAAATTTGTCCTATTTCAAAAACTCTACACATTTATAATTAATATTAAATGTAACAATTTCTTGTGATATTTAATTATTCAATAGTTTCAAATATTTCTTCTACTTTGTTGAGTTTTCGAGGTATCGTTAAAGTTAATCTGCGTCACAAGATGACATAAAAGTGCATAAATTCCCGAAATTATTGTTAATAGTATTGAATTGAATGAACAAGTGTATATATTAATGGATGGCTGTGAATTTACAAATTGTAGTAAGATACGGAGGAAGTAATTACGTGTAATTTCTAACTTCAAATTAACGTGTAAGTTTAGAAGACACAATAGGTAATACGCAGTATATTTATTTTGCATGAGTAAACTAATTTTAAAAAATAAATAAGCTAAAAAACGTTATTTTTAACCAAAATAGAGTGAATCAAGCAAATTTAATGCTGAATATTTGCAAAAGGATTTGTGTAAATTTATATAAAAAAATTTTTTTCTAAAGAAAATAAACAATTTCATTTATTACAGGTTAATTATTTTTAAACGTTAAAGTTTAAAATATTTATTTGCCACTAGAAGAATTTATTATAAAAAAATAATGAAATAATACTATTCAATGATGTTTCAAATATTATATAATAATATTTTTATAATCATATTTATTATTCAATAACTTATTCAGTGAACTTAACAATATTCTAGAAAACTGAATTCAAGTATAGAAAATCGTTTTTCTCGTGACCGGAAGATACATTTAAGTAACAATTTTATGATTATGTAGTGATGTCTAGAAGGGGTATTTAAATCAACTGCCAAAGGCTGTAGGCAAATACTAATTCATCTATTTACAAAACGTTAAATTATCGTATGTGTACGATGGTAGAATGGTTTTTATTATTATACTTTTATTAGTGACATTTAAATATTTTAATGAGAATTAAATAAATTAGAAAGATCTTTCTTCATTTATTATTTCCAGCGTACAGATTTTGTCGTAGCATAAGAACTTCAAATCTTAATTCTTGACATATCGATAACTATAGCTTATGATTGAAGACCTTATATAGGAATAGTTTAAAATATTTATAACTCTACTATTCCGGGTCTAAAGACCAAGGTTATGCTTTTTCACGACAAAACTATAATCTTTCTTTTCAGGAACGTACACACGTCATATGGAATTCTTTTAGTACCGATTCCGCTTACATCTGACGGTAGTATAGCAGGCATAGGGACAACTTTTTAAAAGTGCACATCACAATTCCATCAACAGTAAAGAGGATATTACGAGAATGTGATAATTCTTTTAGCGAATAAGATTATTCAGAGCATTAATACTGTTAATTTCATAATTTTGTTGTGACTATTGATGTACACTCTAAAATTTTAATTTTATTTATTTATGTTGAAAATATGAATAGGAAGTAAATAGAAGCAAAATAGAAAGAGTTTACTTTCCGTGAGACCGTTTTTCTTTCACTTTGCTGATGTGTTTTACCTATTTTGTTGAATAGGTTAAAAGATTGGAGAATAATAATATTATATTGAAAAATTTAAGTTTACTACTATATTTAGTGGATTCTTCTAACAGATTAAACTTTTGTGAGTGTATTTCAACAACACGAAAGGTTGGTTTTCAGCGGAGAAAAGCAAAGTATACATATTACCCATTACATATAAATGTTTATCTTTTCTTTTTCTGACGGTTATATGATTATTTTTTATAAGTTGATTTAGTAACATAAATAACATTGATGTTGGCACCAAATGCTTGGTAAGATAGATGTCGAATTCGAATAATTTGAAATCTGGAACTCACATAATTTATAGCGTACAATTATTTACACGAAACAGCTTTTTATTTATGGTTTCTTGTACTCCATAATTATCAAGAGTTGCGTGTTTACTATTTCATTCTTTCCTTTTTGCTCTCTGGCGTCATAAAATAGATTTAGGAACCATGAAAGAAGGTACTGTCAAGATTTTTCTCCAACTCTTATTAGGTGCTTTTCTTATTAGTTCATTGACCGCAAATCTTATTTACATAAACATTCGTATTATTTACAGTAAACTCTAAAGAAGAATTATTTTCATTGTGATTTATCTTGATTATTATATTAATTAAATCGAGAGAAAAAAAATAATACGGAATGCTTATGTTATCCCAGTTGCGAGAGTCTTAAATTACTTTTCCTCAAGCAAAACTACTGTTTGAATTTTGTTCTGAACAATGAATTCATGCTTCCATGTATATCATATTAAAAGCAACGAACTGAGTTAAACGTCTACTTTACAACTTTTCCGCATACACGTGTCTATTAACTCTAGTTTCTCGTTCTCCCCCGTTCCACCCCTGCATTATCAAAATTTTACCATGCCACTCAAGTAGATAAAAAAGCACCAAATAATAAAAAAGCGCAAATGTGCAAAGCCTCAACATCAGTCGCGTGTCACTCGGTGCTTTCAGTAGTAGTACCTATAGTAGTATAGGCTGAGCTCGCTGCACGTTGAACTATAATATATCTATATAGAGAATGTTTCTCTTCCTCGTTGCCGCTCGCTCGCTTCCATATTTACGAATGGCGGATGCGCACCACTGCCGCCGAGTTGGAGAGTATATAGTTGGCGCAACGTAAAGTTCGCCGCGTGAAATTAGGTTGATGAGCAAACAATATCCGCCGACGCCGCGGAGACAAGAGCCGAATAATGGACTTTTTTTTGTTCTGTGTGCTGCCACATATAGGCGCTCAATGTATATATAGGTATACATTCCGTATTGATGCTGGCGCGCGTATATGGCGTTGTAATAAATCGCGAAAATATACGCGCGAGGTTTATTGTCAATCGTAAATTTGTCGTTATTTATCGGCGCGTGACTGATGACTTCGTGGCCTGGTGGTTTTTTTATTCGCTTGTCAAGGTATAGTACGTTGCTATGCGATCTGCAATAATATTTTTTGGTTTTTATAATCCGATGTTTGTGGATAACTTTGAAGGATATATTTTGTACGATCAGTGTAGAAAATTAATATTGTGACGTCGATTACATTTGTACAATTAATGAGTAAATTGTTAATTAAATTCTATTTAATGTTACTCATATCTAAATATGATTAGAATTAAAAGTTTACGTTTTTTCAATACAATCATATTTTCTCATCTTTAGAAGTGAGAAAGATCTAATCTTTTCTATTGAAATTTTAGATCAACTTATCACTTTCTTACTTTATGTCAATAAGGTAACTTAGGGTAGTTTGGCCTCTTTAAACGGAAATTTATTATCTGGAAAAAATTAAGAACTTCCCTGGGGTAATTATGACTTTGAAGGATATAAAAATGTTGAATGTATATAAAGTAAGTGGCATATTAAGTACGTAATTCGTCCAATATTGAAGAAATATTATGTATAGCTAATAATAACTAAATATAAAATAGATTAAGGAGTGTTTGGAATGCTAATGCAGTGCATAAAAGCACTGCACTGCTTTTCAACTATACTTTCATATTTTTTTAATTCAATACATTATTCGTTTACAAAATCTTGATAATATAATTATTTCCATATAAATTCCAAGGAAAAGACCCGACCTCTCTGCCCGTACGACTTTTAATTGGATTGTTTTAGTTTATTCAACTTTAAATGAAATATTTCTTTTTTCGACTTTATAAAACGTATGACTCGCTAAAAATTTAAAGAAGTAACATACATACACTGTAGTGACCATTCGCAAACAAATAATTAAATATTTTCATAATTGCTTATCTCAGAGAAATAGAAAAACTATAAAAATTGGCAGAATTGCCTCAAGTTACCTCTATTTATTTTTTCATTTATAAATTTAAACAATCTTATACAGTCATGTTAAGTTATAGTACATAGTTTACGTGTTAACCTTGCACATATATAATTATATAAAAAAAAATATATATTGTCGATTTCGTCCTCTTCAGTTTTGTGGGCGATGTTTATACTGTAATAACTGGTTTGCATTAGATATAATAAAGCTGGCATAGCAGTGGGCACGTGCACTCCTGTCCAAATGACAGATGACACAACTACAAGACTATCATACAATGCTCAAAACGTCCTGACTAACGTTTGAACAAGTTAAGGTGTGTATTACACAAGAGAACTTGTTGCCTTTGAAGCAAACGGCAGTCTGGTGTAATAAAGATCACCTTAGAACGGAACAGGTATATCTCTGTTCGTAGGTTTTTCCCATGCTTAGACATTGCGTTACGAATAAAATGCCAGGACAAGCGGGTGATGAAGATCAACAGGTGACATTGTGTCATTAAACGACAAATAACTAACTCTCCAGATTATAATGGGAGTTGGATATAAGACTCGAGTTTGCAAGAGGAATTGTACGATAATTTCTATAAAGTTTAATGAATATTTTTGCGTTCTACTTGAGATACATTATTTTCTTATACGGAAAATATATTGATCACGTGTAAATGAGCTCTGGAAATATTTAATTTTCAAATATATTCTTTTTTGACATCAGGCAAACATCGATTTGCTTCTAGGGCCCTCAATTAAAGAGATTATCCTTGCATTTGACATGCGCAATAACGTTAAGAATAATTTATTTCACGTTAAAAAATAAAGATAAGAATCGAGTATTAAATATTTTATTGATACGCCATAAAATTCGTCGTAAGGATTAAGTCCTTTTCCAGCTTTGGAAGTAAGTATCGATCCGGCCGGCCAGCGCAAACCGCTGCATTGCCATTAAAAAGGTCATTCCTCGAACACACGTCCGATGACATCAGCATCGCACTGCGGAGTCTCGGTGTTTTAGCATTTCTCAGTCTGCGTAGCTTACATTTTCCTTATCTCATGAATAATCGGACTGAACTTTTTTCACCCAAAGATTTATAACCTATGCATCGCTATTGCAAAAATCACATTCAGCATAAAGCTTCAAAGTTCACTATAGCAACTTATAATTTTTCAACCTCTGCGCGGAACGTTTTGACCTTCGCTAATCCGTTACCGAAAATCTTCGTGAAAAAAGAGAAAGGAGTGTAAGTATAGGAGTATACAAAGTCACCTCGCTTGCGGTCGATATACCTCGAGGCTCCACACACGTGCGATTCCCGATGTTCCCGGCCACGGACGACAGGTTTTTCGATCCGGATCGAAGTCGATTGCGCAAAGGACAGGCAAAAAAGCGAGGCGCGCGAGTGACTGCTATTTCCATGCAAAGTCGCGGAGGATATACGCAAATTTCGCAAAAAAATATAACTCTCGACTGATGCTGCTGCTGTAATTTTACGATCGACTCGGATGATTTTAGGCTAGGACGTGCGGATCTTGATGACCGCGGGTCAGTTAGAGATTGAATATTGTTTACGCGGATTTATAAAGAAGGTGTATACGTTCACATAAGAGACGTCACAAGAGTGTTTTTCGAGTTTTTTTTATTGCCAGACTTTTGAATTAAACGCTTCCTCATTTCGCTTAAAAATAAACTTTATCGCGTCGTCCTTTTTTGCATTGCAATCAAACTTGCCTGAGACGGACAGGAATGGAAAAGAATTGCAATCGTCTATTTTGGTTCAACTTTTTACAGTTTTTAGATTGGTTTTTCTTAATAGCGTGTATGAATAGTTAGTTATATAGTTTTTTTATCATTTATTATTCTATTATTACGAGAAAATAAAGTTTAAAAGTTTTACACCATAAGAATTGTCTTGTCAAAGTCATGAGTTTGATTACAATCTGAATGCAAACAATAAAACACCACAATATATATTGCACATAATAAACTGTAATGACGCAATGGTATAATACATTTCAGTTTAAAAAAATGTTTTTATGTATATCTTGTTTTGCTATTCGAAAAAACCTTATACATTAATTAGATAAGTACGCTTTTTTACAATGACCTATATAATTCTAAGCTACAGATCATTTAAGTAGTTACATTCTTAATAAAAACTTAACTACATTTTTTATTTAAAAGCTAATGGTCCGCTTTTTTAAAATATATTTCGAGATGAGAATTTAGCACTTGAAAGAATAAAAATTTAATATTTGTCTATAATATCATTGATTATTGTTAATTATGAAGTTTGAATCTTTACTTAGGTAAAATTGAACAAAACAATTTTAAAAATAAAATAAATTATCTCTATTAATTATTTGAAAAAGTATCCTTACAAAATATAAGTACTCTGAGAAGGGGTGATCACCATGAACTATGTATTTTCAAAAAAAAGTAGAGCTGAAGTATTTTTGTATACCTACAAAAGAGAAATTTCAAACGTGAACGTCATATCTCCTCCCTCCACCCCTAGCATTCTTTTCACCGCTCTTACAGCAGAAAACCAACAAAAAACGTAGATATCACGAGAAGAGGCTTTCGAGTTTCGCGAAAAAAAGGAACGAAGGACAAAAAAAAAGGGTTGAGTGGGTCGTGGAAAGGTAAACACACAAAGCCCGCGCAGTAATCTTACATAAATTCGCGGATGAACGAGGGGGTGGAGAAGGAGGAGGCGACCGAACCCTTCCCTCCCTTTCACCCCTTCCCCCCTACCCCAGCGAAAGGAGAAACTTTTTTAATCTTTTCCTCGCTTTTGCGGGCTGGAGAATCGCGCTGCTAATTCCTCGAGACGCGACGCGACATTAATTAAAACGCGAGCTTGCGTGGGACGTATAGATATGTACACAAGCTCCCGTTTGTTCGTTAACTTTTGTGTTCCGCGGATTCTTGTCAGCCTACGTAATTAGATTTAAAGTTCGATCTATTGACTGTTTCTACGTTTTTTTTTCATGTCCTTCCCCCAAATAGCTGCATTCGACAACCGTGCGAGTTTTTTTCGGATTAGCTTCTAGCAAACTGTATAATTTTCATCGTGACTATTGGCTTCGAACGTTTTTATTAGTCTCGGACGAGTGATTTTTAATTTATTTAAATTTTACGGCTTCTCACAGAAAATTGAAATTAACTTTTGCGCACTATGTCAAAGTTGAGATCGAGAGAATACAAATTATTAGAAATAGGAAAATGACGGAAGACGTGGAAAAAAAATTGTTATATGAAAAAAATAAAGAAAGTAATGGGATTGCAAGGTAGTAAAATGATTTTCAGAGGTAAAGATAAACGTAGAAAATGGATAACAAGACGACTGACCTAAAAGATGTCGATAAAATCTCGGAAAAAGTAGGTCAGTTGAAATCCCTGGATGCGATAAGAAGCAGAAACAGCGTAAGAAAGGAAATTAGAAAAAGATTATACTTACAGAACGCGTGTTTTCACCAGAATAACGATCAGCGTATTATGCGTGTTATCGTAAAATGTATAAAAATATACAATAAAATTAATTACACGCTGTTGTGTAAGAATATAAAAAAATTTTATTAAAGGTAACAGGCGAAACCCGTTGTATAACGTGCACGATTTTTTTCCGTGTCACAGCAAGTATTGTTTATCTATAGTCATTTTCAAGTTTTTGAGTAAAACTGACACATACATAATTGATTTAAAAGTAGCAAGTATTTTCCGATGCTTAATAGTACCATTTGACACGTGAATTCATTTTCAACTTTCTTTACAAAATGACTAATAACATGCCAAAAAAACACATAGTAATTTATTGAATCACTATTCGGATACCTATACATTTTTGGCAAGAACTCATAATTCACCTAAGTGAACATTGAAAAGTTTCCTCAAAAATAGAAGCGAACAAACAGTTAATCAAAATCCAGTGGCATTCAACCTTCGGCGGTAGATATAAAAATGATACCTGTCAAAATTCCACCACACACTTACTTAGCTTAATGCACGCAAATATACTATACACGCGTAATATAAAAGACAAAATCGACTTTAAGGACGAGTAGTCTCTCACCATCTTATTTTTCCCGACACTTTTTTTTCATCTTGGGAGAACACGCGTATATTATACGCTATATATATAGCTACGAGATTAATGATCGTAGCGAGATACAACTCTCATCTTGTCTACCTTGCACGTATGTAGACGATACGACTACGTCACAGGTTCGCCGTGAATTGACGCATTCATAATCGCTCGCAAGGTAAATGGAAAATTTGTAGCTTTTCGACGATATTCCGGAGATATATAAACAGTTTTTTTTGTGATCCGCGACTTGTGGTTTTACGCAGGACGTACTATATATAACTATACGACTGATTGCTGGAATTACAGTTCATCGACAGTTGCGTCATAGCTCTCTTAACGTGAAATATCACTTTCATTGTTTGATAAAAAATTCGATGGGATACCGAACTTTTTGGACGTTCGTAGTTACAATGCCGTTTTTGGCTCGTAAATGAAATTGTGCTGACGGTGAAAATTTAGCTTACATAATTATATATAATAGTCTTTATGAAAAATAATAAATTTGTTGCATCGGTTGAAAGATATGTGTTTTGTGTATTTTAACAAACGGTTACTCAAAATGTGGTATAGCTGTATTTACTTTTCATTAGTACTGCACAAATATTGTGTACTTTGTTCCTACTAAATCTTAATTACAAAAGAGTGTATTACTACAATTTCAACTTGTGTTTAAACTGGGTTTCATTCTCAATTGTGTAAGTTAGAGAATTGATGTTTAGCGCAAAAAAAGTTTTTGATATGCTAATCCGGTTTTAGGGATCTCTAATCTATAAAACATGTTTAGTCAAATTGTTTCATATATGTTCTCCCCTTAGTTTTGGTCAATCTTAACATGATTTTTTATAGGTATAGAAAACACTTACAATAAAATCATGTACAATATAAATAAACTAGACAAATCTTGACTTTGTTCTCATTTGCTGAACACTGGTATTTAATTAACAATATAGTTTATTATTTATCTGGAATGATATATGGATTTTTTCTATGTCTCATTCGACTAAAAAATAGCCGTAAATTTATTATCATTTATAAATAAAATACGTAGCTATACCTTACATGTAATGTCCATCACGCGACAGATTGATGTTTTTGTATGACAATAAAGCATCTAAAATTAATTCATATTACCATTTTGCCATTGAAACTAGTTAACTACATGTTTAGTCGTAATTTAAATCACAACAAAAACTCGTTCGTCAGGCTCGACAAAAAAAATTTACAACGACATGCATGGCAACGTATTTTACGTGACCCTTTCTCACACAACTTCAATAACTACATTACATTATATTGATTCATTCTCTGGTCATGGGACTATATGTTTGCACGCAGTGAACGCGTAGAGAGTGAAAGATCCTTTTAATTAACAGCATCGTTCACGACATTTAGGCCACGGTCCTACAGCCAGCTTCATTCCACTTGTTTATACACACAATTTTAGAGGCGCACACGTTTATTATTCGTACCCTCGTGCCTCGGTATATAATACCGTCGGGAAAAATACGAGACAATTTTTTGCTCGTCACTCTCATTAGAATTCTCATCCTTGTCTTCGTTTGGGTTTGTATGCGCGTGAGTGCGCGTGTGTCTTATTCTATCTTACTGTTCATCGCTTTGCCGGCTTTGTAGCGTACAATTACAGTGCGCGTGTCCTTGGTTGGGTCCCGCGTATAAGGCAACCTATCGGACAGAAACGCAATCGGTGTGGTATACGTTAGGTGCAGAAACGAGGAGATTGTATCAATTGTTAATTTTCGTATTTTCTTTTGCCAATTTTCGTAGATATTACTATAATTTAATTTAACCCTTTGTGCCTGATCCCGAATATATATTTGTCCAAATGCAGTTGATTCTATGTGCAGCAAGTCGAGTTAGGGAAAACTCTTTTAAAAAGGGTTAAAACTTTTTACCTAAATCAAATATAGATAAATAGTCGACTTTGTAAAGAATGGAAATTTATTTAAATAATATTTTGGTAACATGGACATTGGTGTTTGATATTTATGAAGAAATTTAGTGCCTGTGGATTTTAAATATGTATACTACAAAAATCACCAAGATAGCAATTCGAAGTAAATAAAACGAGTTTCACTTTGTTTTAGTTGCATATCAACAGTAGATTTCATCCAAATTCATCAATCCTCCAAGATAGTAATAAGAAAAAGAACTTTAATTAAGTAATAATAATTATATTAGTACATAATTAAAATTACTTTAAGTTTTTTGTATTTCTTCTCATTTACTTTGATATTTGATAGTTTTATACCAAATTAATATTTACTTTACGATAAAAGAATAAATTAAACATTCACTTTTCATCTGCTGTTATTTGTAGTACAAAAACTTGCAGAGTATTATATAAGGTAAAGATGGTAATTTTATTGAAAAAGCTATGACTCGGAATTATTGATGTATATATTGTATTAATAAAAACCATAAAGAAGATACCATATATAAAAACACGCAGAGGAAAAAAGAGAGTAGGAATATTTGGATGGCTTACTATATAAAATTGAAGTAAATTCAGTTTGGAGTGATTTATTGCATATTGTGCAATGCTAATCACCAAAGGTAAACAACATTGATTTCTATAAAGTACTTGGATGTTGCAATAAAGTGTGTGAGGTATGGTACCTATGTGATATAAATATGTTCTTATGCCTAAACCTAAAAAATTGACAGCAATAATGAAAATATAATTTAATCATTTGGTGAAGTCAATGCAGCAAAAACTTTTTTAGATTCAGTTCTCTCTCAAAAACCTAGTTGATGATTTTGATTATTTTCTATTTACTAGTTTTTTCGGTTTGTTTCAATAGATAGTAAAATCATTTCTTTTATCTACTTCTGGAAGCTTTTAATGTCAAACTACCGGAAAGTTTTTCAATAATAACAGAATATACTTTCCATGTTTCATGCATCTTTTTCTTATTTTTAGAAATTTAAAAACTTATCTTTACTTGACCTAAATCTTTTTTCATACTCACTTTCAAAATTCACACCTTTTGCTTCTTCGTAGAGGAAGCTTTGCAATGGTAAAAATTTAAGTTTTACTGAAGATATCTATAGAAATATATCTTAAGATCTCAGAAATAAAAAAATACTATTTTTATTCTCTTTTTTTTCTGTTTGTTATTAATGGCAAAAAAATTTATGTTTCGGATAATCCGATTTTCTTATATGCAATTTTCATTCTTTGAAAAAAGTTGTTTGAATGTTTTTATATATCATAGCCAATATTACTGATTTCCATTTCTCAATAACGACAATGTCTTTATGATTCACAAATTAATTTTTCAAAAAATATTAAATAATTTACCAAAGGTTTAAACTACTTATTAAACTTATTATACACAATATTTTATTACAATTTCAAGTAATTATCTTTATTTATTTTCGAGAAAAAATATTTATAAAAAAGTAGCGTTTTTGTTGTCAAAGAATAACAAGAGTGAAAAAGATTAATCATTCTAAAATTTGGATGAGATAAACGTTTTTATATTAAATAACTTTGTTCCGAGAATATTTTATGGTTAAGTTCTGACTGTCACGACGAAAGAAAAAAAATTTTTAAAATATTTAAAATATCGGTTTCGCAAGGAATATTTGATCAATTGACTTAAAATTTTAATGTACTGAATGTTTGATAGCACAATTTATATTTTCTATGATAATTTTGTAAACGATTTTAGCATAATATTTTATTTTTGGTGATCAAAAACTTGAGAACAGATCCATTATAATCAGATCTTTATGTCTTTGTTCGATTACAAACAATTTTTAATAAGAAGATATATATTTAGTATAATTATAAACTTTATTTAACTTTGACAGAAAAAGTTTTTTGACATTACAGATAAAATACACTTTTTCTTTCTATCCTACTATCTGTCTGTTTCGAAGCTCAAACAGAGAATGACAAAAAATATTTTCTAAACTGTTAATTGATATTTATTTCCATAGTAACAGAACAATCAAAAGACTGTCTCAGCCAACCAGAAGGTCCACAAGCGCGCCTCTTCGCGGCTTGACCCGTGGTTTCTCATCATCGATTACAAAAATCGGCTTGAGAGATAACTGCGACCCCGCGTATTTAATATCCGTGTACGCGGTCGGTAACTCGAAAATCAAGCCTGAGATAGCATTATAACTCCTTTTAAAATTCAAAACAAACAGATTTACAATATTGTTTTGTAACAGTCTTAATTGACAAAAAACTAAGCTTTTTTCATTCGCTTCATCACCAATCGCATGTCATTATATGTTTTAGGTTTATATTTGTCACATTTCGTAGGCTTAAACATAGAAAATATATTGAAATTACTTAATTAACGCTTTGTTAACTTCGGTAACCACCCAATGTGCAGTTTCGCTATAACCCACTAAGATGCCGGTCTCTCAATGCATATGAATTTGTGGATTTTAAAAATTCTTGTTCGACTGCTGAGTTTCCTTTAATTTTTAATTTGATAATAGGTCAGATTGGTAAAAAAACTCTTAAGGTGACTGAAGCCATGTCAACATATAATTTACCGTTCATGTAAATAATCTTTATTTTCAACATAACTTATTTGCACGAGGACTTAAGGCGAATAAGGAGAAAAATGTTGTCCGAGTCACGCGAATGACATAAGAGTACCAACGCTCGCGTCAATGGAACACGTTAAAGGGGTGAGGCGAAGTTATAATTGAAGCTGCCATATCTGTGAGCAATTTAGTGTTCAGCGGGAAAAGTGGGAACTTCGCTGGAAAACAGGTTTCCATAGTAGATAATTATGAAAATAGTTATGAAGGAAACGGAAATGAGACATGATTGATGCATTGGTTCGTGCAAAAATCTGTATCGAATATCCATTCTTATTTTCGTTAAGTTTCAGAAGGTATTTGTATTAAAAATATAGCTGATGAATAATATTGTGAAAATTAAAACATTGATTTATTCTTTAACCGACATTGTATTGTATACTTATTCTAAATTTTATTTATTTTATTTATTTATTGCCAGATAAAAATATATGTCATTACATCAAATATACAACAATATGTATCCATATATGTTATTTCTGGGACGCCTAGAAGTACTTCTGGTATATAACTGTTATTTCTGGGACTTTTCTAGAGTTCCAACTTTGAGAGTTCGGTCACATGAGGGGTATTATTTATTTAGTCAAGCGTCCAACTTTGAACGTAAGGTTCCGAGGCCCCAGAAATAACAGTTATAAGTTTTTATATATAATATATTTGACCATATATATCTGAGATTTATTATCGTAAATTTATATATTTTTATTGTTTCGTATGATTTGTAACGGACTTAAAGAACGATTGAAAGGGCGAAAAAATCCAAACACAAAGGGGCCACGAGGTTTGATACGCTGGCTCGCGTAATACCCACGGCGCTCACTCTGCCGGTCGAAGCCGCTACAACGCGCAACCTCCTGGTTGCGCTTGTCGTAGGAGAGCGCGTCTTCCCGACCGCTCGTTTGATAACCGGTTGGTATCCGCTCCTTCGGCTGTCCACCTAAGGAAAAATGGGAAGAAGGGTCGCGTGAAATAATAATGCGCGTCGAATCCCGAAAATTGCACTCGTTACTTCCAATTATATTGTACAAGCGCTGCACAGGAAGAAACTGTACAGTGAGAAGTGGTGCGCGACGGCGCCATCGGCCGAACTCGGAGAATCGGACGAGGCTCGGCGGGAGAAGACGTGTGTCGCACACACTCGTCTATCCGCGCGACTCCCGTAGCACGTTCCGCGTGTGATCGCCCGCCTATCACACTCGCGTTCTCTCTCTCTCTCTCCCTCTTTCTCACTCACTCGTCCGCACTACATATGCCTGCGCTCAGGACTTACCTCGTGTTCGACTCGGTGCGCAAATCTCTATAGCTGACGGCATTGGGGAAGAGTTCTAGAGACCTCTCTCTCTCTCTTTTTCTGTCAAATTTCCGCTGTCGTGCGGGAGCTGGTGCGTTGCACTGTACACTTCGCACACACACACACACACACTGCACACACCACAGTTCCGTGCAAGGCCTCTTTCGTGTATCGATAGACTATAACTGCAACTTCCCTTGGCTAAGACACAGGCAATACTGCCGGTTTTTGGCAACGTCAACCCGTCGACCGTCTCGGCGCTCCCTTGCCCTACCGAGAAGGTCCCCGGCGTGTTTACATTTCGACGTAATCACTATATATACGCGGGCCCGCGGCTCCTCGCGCTATTTCTCGAGGCGAATGCTAACAACGAAATTATTTGTCGCGTGAATAATTTCGTTACAGATTTTATAAATAAATTTAGTTTTGTATGAAATTTTATTTCATCGGAAACTCTCCTTTTATATAACGTTACAAGCATTAATAAACAGAATTTCATTTTTATAACGGATAATACATTTCCATTGATACAGTGAATATTCAGAACACGGTAATTCGAGCTTTTATTGCATTGTCTTTGTTCAATATTATTAACGTTTTGTTGGTTCTGTATAGAATCATATTTCCTGAAATTGTGTGTTTCTTTATAAAGTCAAATACTCTCTGTTAACTCAGGTCGGTAGGAAATTTTCATTCTTGGTATTTACAACTATATGTTGTTGCATAATGAACAAAAAAAATTATATTTGACACAGGAACGTACACGTTCATGTCCTTCTGTACATGTTAACAGTTTTTACTTAACTGTAAAATTAGATTTTCCATCCTTTCGAGTGAAGTAATTATAATTTTTTAATTAATATTTTTTTACCTTTTCTCTAAAAACAAACGCTTTACCGGGTTAATGAACGTTACCATGTACTTGCACATCCTTAGTAATTTTACAATCATATAATATAAAATGTAAAAAATTAAGATATGCTAATTGTACAAGGAAGTAGTAGCATTTATTATCTATTACCTTCTTTGTCGCCGTTTTTGTTAAAATAATTTTCATCGAGTTATAAAAAGTCTCTGTATATATTACCACTCTCGGAAGTACAAATAAAAGTATGGAAGAAATAACCATTTTATCCGTTGAACGATATAATTACTGTATTATTTTATAAGTTGCTTAGATAATACATATTATTAAATATCATTTTGTATCATTGCCCTGTATTAAGTGATCGAGTTTGCAGTGTCCGTTACGTAAGTTACACTAACCCGATAAAACGCACATTAAATAACGCTCGAGGTAAACTTTCGTATCAAGAATGAAGAGTGAGAGAGAGAGAGAGAGACGTATGCAATTGAATATACGGAACTGTACCGCAACTAGTGCCATAAAGTAATTACAAGTAACATGCGAAAAAGTTCTCTCTAACGATGCAAGAAGCATACGATTTCGAACAGTTCACAAAGCCTTAGCATCGATCTTAATCGACGCTTGGCTCTTTGTCGATTTGCAGCCAGCAACATTTCATCTGGCATCCGGCGAAGAACCGGCTGACGGAAAATTTGCAAACGACTTGAAAGATTAACGAGATATCGGAAAGTTTCATGATTTGGAAACGATCTTTTTATCTAATTTGTGGAGAACGTTGAATCGACGGGACTTTCGCCCCATTGGTTTATGATGTCTTCGTCCGAGTCACCGGGGCGATAGGCTTATTCTTATGTAACGGACCAAAAGAGAGTAAAAAAAGGATTTTCTTGGAGGCAGTATAAGAGATGAAGAGTGCGAGTTGTTTTGGATTATGCAAGTGGTGTGTGTGGGTCACATAATAATTAGCCTAAGTAAAAAATTTCCAGGCGCCATTCGATTATGTAGTATGCAAATTTTGTCTCTGAGACTGACATAAGTAGGTCTAAATGTATATGAAATGTCA
This sequence comes from Torymus tubicola, assembly GCA_035583055.1. Taxonomy (NCBI): domain Eukaryota; kingdom Metazoa; phylum Arthropoda; class Insecta; order Hymenoptera; family Torymidae; genus Torymus; species Torymus tubicola. The sequence continues at coordinate 32,302 of JAWWEQ010017990.1, forward strand.
TAATTTTTAGTATATGTAGACCACTGCTGCTTTATTATAAGAATTTGAAAAGATAATTACTAGCATAACATTATTATGAGTATACGAAATCTGCATACCAAAATATGAAAAAACTAAAAGAAAATGTAAAATTTAACTAAGCATCTGTAACTTTTCTTGCACATTAATTTAGTAACAAAAAAAAAGTTAGATGCCTTCTTTTATATATATATATGAGCAGTTCTCTCGTGAATCGAGAGGTCAAAAATTTTTTTTCTTTTAAAATCACTTAAATCGCTTCGTAACCATCCCATATGTTATCCTGAATTTTTTCAGATTTTTTTCACTTCTAGTTTTTTAGTGGCAG